>JBBPDC010000084.1:9816344-9848708 GCA_037974485.1 Hemigrammopetersius urotaenia | reverse complement strand
GATCTTTAAGTCCATCTCATGAAAAATCGGAGCAGAAACAAAGGTGTTGCGTTTATATTTTTGTTGAGTGTATATAATTTTTTTTAAATGTGAGTTGAAAGTGTTGTGCATAGGCATAGGGTGTATAATGGGTGATGTAGTTTTACACAAATCCCATTGTGCAGTCCTCAGCTAAGCACATCGCTCTGTCTCTCCAGGGCGCTACTGAGGCAGTGCAATTTTTTTAGCGCTTTTATAAAAAGACACTAATTAGATTGAGGCTGTAATTTCATCAGTTCATTCTCGCTCTGAGTGAGAAGGGTGGCGGGGCTCGCCATGTTAGCTGGAGGGATAAAAAAATGGCTTGGGGCCCTAAGCAAACCCTTCAATTGGATTATGTGCAATTTTGCCTTAAAGATGAGCACAATTATCTTTTGCAGGAGAATATTACAGGCAATTAGACTGTACGTTTTTACATTCACATGCTGCAGCATAATTCATATTTTTATGACTTTTCCCTATAATTATGGTTTCAGGCAGGGCTTCAGAGGGCAGGGGGGTGTACATCTGTGTGTGTGTGTGTATGAGAGTATGAGAGGGAGAGAGAGGCAGAGCGTGAGAGAGAAAGTATAAGGATTTGTTATATACTATGGTTTTCTATCTCTTGGTGCAACTCATCCTTGGGGTGTGTGTGCTGACATTTGTAGGGAAAACAAAGAGTTGGCCCCAATAAAATGCTCCAGACTTTGGAAAATGCATTTTAATGTTTTAACAAACTAGAACAAAACCTATTATTTTTGGTTACTGAGGGTCAAGCTTGGATTTTGTTTAAAATTAGCCACTATAATTCTGTAGGGCTGTATGATGTCACGTATTTCATTGTTGTCGTCACAGAATGTTGTTCCACCATTTGTGACATTGTCTGTGTTTTTACATAATTTGAAAACACCAGTGTTTTAGAATGAATGGACCAACAGAAACAGGGCAAAGTCACTTTGGGGGGAAAAAAAACATTCAATTAACTTGTATTAAGTAAATCTTCTGTATTTTATAAGACCTTGTTCGGACAGCGATATTTTTCACCTCCACTTAACACACACACACACACATATATATGCACTTTGCAATTAATTACTATCATAATTACAGACTGTAGATCATGTGTCATGTGTTCACATTCCTTACTCTGTTTATCAGTGACCAGGAATTATTTGAGTGAATCATTCTCAGCAGTGCAGTGCAGTGCAGTGCAGTGCGTGTGTGTGTGTGTGTGTGTGTGTGTGTGTGTGTGTGTGTGTGTGTGTGTGTGTGTGTGTGTGTGTGTGTGTGCGCAGGCTGCACAAAGTGAATCGCACTGTGGCATTGCTGGCATTTATATACACAGTAAAGGTGTAACATCCCAGATGTTCATGTAAAATACTGCTTTTATTTTGCTTTTTGAGTTGAACAAAACCACTTAAATTGACTGCATGACTTATATTTTTAGGTCAATGCTTAGGCTTGTAGCATTTTACAGCATCTATGTGATACATTACATTTTAATCATTGCTGGGCTATTTTTAAATTTTTTTTTAAATGATTTTTTATGATTAAAATTTTTAATGAATTTATAGCATGATTACACGCAAAATTGAATTATTCATAAGTAATTTGTTGCGCACGTTTATTTTAAAAGTACTGCTATATGAACAAAAGTGCAAGAATTTTTAACAGCAGTATTTCCTTTAACCCAGTTACAACTGCAGCTAAAATGTTTCTTGTTAATCTTAACTTAAACATTAATGTAATCATATCAAATTTAAAACCAAAGATATTTGCCACTGCAGGGCTTTCATCTAGTTTGTTATTGAAAAACAAGTTACCCTCCGAGTCCAGAGTCCCTGTTGGGGTAATGGTATAATATATGTATAATATGGACAAAGGTAATGGGATGCCTTACCCATGCAAAAAACTCCGCACCCATGAGCAACAAACTTTCAAAATAAAAGGATTAAAAAAAACCTGCATTAACGTCGATAAAATAATTGTCTATGTTAAGTAAATATAGCATTACCTTGATAATAATGTGTTAAAGTGCCTAGCCCATATATATGCATGCATGGTGCTGAGTTTTAGAGAAATGATTCCACTAAAATAGTCCCTCCTTATGTGCATAGTAGGGCCCTGTTTCATTTCCAGGATAAAGTGATTAAGAAATCTATACTTTTTAAGTTATTTTATTAGTTTAACCTTGGCAGATCATGGTATGTGGATCACAAGTCACGGTTTGGTGGGATCAAGAGATTATATAGAGTTAGGCTTGATTATTACTAAGCCATTGTGTTTATAAGCAGCAGCTTTACATTACAGTGATTGAGCTAACTGAGCGTTTCACTGGACAATAAGCAGAGGTAGTTGGAGGGCAAAAAATGATCCTATTGGTGAATAAAAATTTTGCTGGTACATGGTAATCTAGCCAGAAACCAGGAGATGGTTTAGAGATGGCCAAAGGTCTTGACGTGTTGGAAGCTTTGATGCATGAATGTTAGAAAATGAGCAGAAAATGCACTATGCCATATGACTCATGACTTTTGGCCTTGTGTGGGGTTGTGGCTGCCACTTATTATGATGAACCGCTTTAACTGCAACTAGGTTAGCACGACCCTTCCCCCAAGACCCCCAGCCCCCATAGTAAACTTAGGCCTGCATGAGTGGAGTCGGTACTGACTGCATGTGACAGGGTTATCTATGCTGTGTGTGTGTGTGTGTGTGTGTGTGAGAGAAAGAAAGAGAGAGTGAGTCAGTGGAACATACGTTGAGTCTGTCAGGTGGTGGGCTGTGGACTGTATTAGAATTATGGTTTGGTGTGGTTGCGTGTGGTTTGCTTCAGATACCGGCTGCATTTCGGTTTTTACTAAGCATACAGATGTTAATAGATACATCAGGTTGCTGTTTTTCTTTTCCAGTAGTGAAATGGAAACTTTTCAGCATGGCGCAATATGATCTGATACATCTTCATGAAAGCTTTAAAATGTGCTTCTTTCAAAATCAGTACTTCATAATTCTTAGTTCTTCATATAACTTCATATAAGTGCAAAAGTGTGCTATGTGGACAAAAGTATTGGGACACCAGACCATTACGCTAGCAGGGGCTTTACTGACCTTGCATTTAAACGCATAGATTTTAATATGGAGTTATAAAAGCTTCCACTCGTGTCTGTGGGAATTTGTACCCATTCATTCTGTAAAGCATTTGTGAGGTCAGGCACTGATGTTGGACGAGAAGGCCTGGCTCGCAATTTCCGTTCTAGTTCATCCCAAAAGTGTTGGATAGGGTTGAGGTCAGAGCTCTGTGTGGGCCGGTCAAGTTCTTCCAGACCAAACTCCTCCAGCCATGTCTTTATGGAGCTTGCTTTGTGCACTGGGACACAGTCATGCTGGAGCAGAAAATGTTCTTCCCCAAACTGTGTCCACAAAGTTGGAAAAATGACTTGGTCTGCTGAAGCATTGAGGTTGTCCTTCACTGGACGCATAGCCCAAACCCTGAAACAGACATGTCCCAATACTTTGGTCCACTCAAACAACAACTCCTACACTACCAAAAAGGTGTCATCACACCATTCGAGGTGTTGTATTTCAGGCTAAATTTGTTACAGGATTATATCAGATTCATTAGTTTGTTTTTTCCTGCATCTGTTGTCTGCTCCACCATTTTCAGTCTCATCTTTTCCTCTTTTTGTCTCTGTGTGAATCGTACATTTTCATGAGACGGAAAAACGTTCCTAAATTTGAATGAATATAAATGTCACAAGATTTAATACTATTTATTCTCGCCCATTTCTATTTTGTCATGAAGTGACCACTAAGTGGTACATCTGTTCTGTGTATTTTTTCAGAAATTATTATTAAACTGCACCAAGTAGATCTGGCCAATATGGTGAGATTTATGGTTTTTGTAACAAATAATGTACTCATGTTAAGTACATACTCGGTGCTTTAAAAACACTGACCATAACAAACAGAATACAGTAAGTCCCCAGCGGATCAGAAGTTGTGGATTCAGTCACACGCGGATTTCTTTTAGAGAACCAAACTCGTAGCTTACACAGAAATCCACATGGAAACTGCAAATATCCTCCTCCTTTTTTATTTTTAAATTTTTAAATTTTTTTTGCTTTTTTTGGCAATAAATAATTTTGTCCCATGACCTTCCGAGTTGCATATCTTGGCGGGGAATTTAAACGTGTGGGAGCATATTTGGGGTCATATTTAAGGTTTACACTATAAAAATAGGCATTTTTAAGCATTTTTTTGTTAAAAAAATACAAAACACAGCACCACGTTTTTCACTATACGCTCTTGGAACGTAACCCCCTCGAAAAGCAGGGGGTTACTGTCATCTTTTTTATTGGATTTAGTGAAGTGTGTGGAGTATTGATTTAAAAGTCATTCGTACTGTGTTTTTGATAGCATTTTAAAAAATATGTGACACTTTATTTTTGTAACACCTGACGAAGAGCAGGTAAATATACTGTGAATTTTTTGAAGGGTCATATATTTTTGCCATGTTTCCCGCCTCTACTGCAAAAAGAGCAACAGGAAATTGTGACTCAGCATGAATGAGTACTCATTATCCTCATACAGTCTATGAATGTGTGATGATGATGATGATGATGATGATGATGATGATGATGATGATGATGATGATGATGGTGGTGGTGGTGATGGTAATGATGATGAGGAAGAAAGTTGCTACATGGCTCTTCTTATGTCCTGAAGGGCCAAATATCCTTTTGCCTTTTTTATCTCAACAAACTACCCGCACTCATGTTCTGATAAACATCCTCTGGAAAAAGAGACTATTGATTTTTGTGACTAGGATGGAACTGAACCCTCTCTCTCTCTCTCTCTCTCTCTCTCTCTCTCTCTATCTCTCTCTCTCTCTCTCTCTCTCTCTCTATCTCTCTCTCCCTCTCTCTCCCTCTCTCTCTATCTCTCTATCTATCTCTCTCTCTCTCTCTCTCTCTATCTCTCTATCTCTCAGGCTAAAAGCACTGGTTTCGACCGGAGGACGAAATGTACAGGTGGCCTGCGATTGGTGAGTAATCTTTCACACACACACACAGACTACCCACTCTGATGAAAGTGAACATAGCTGTTTGGTTTTATGGAGCTGTTACTGTTAAGGCCATGTCCTTCTGTGTCCTTTGAAGTTAATCACAGTATTCTTACTGCGCATGATAACTCTCAGCTGTCCACTCTGGTGCAAACATACACGTATACATTTTTGCAGACAGTTTTTTTTGCTGTTAGTTGACCAAAAGTGAACCCTGTTTATGCAGTGATATGTAGTCTTGATTTTCAAGCAAATATTGGTTCCTGTTTACAAGTGAAATGGAGTCAGTCTTTCCTCTGTGGTGCGACGATTCTTTTCATAGATGAGTTGATCTGCTTTCAGGTTGTGAACCCATGCAAATAACACTCTGCTGAAATGAGTCAGACGTCCCTTTGCCAGTAAATAGCTGACTGTGTTGAATGTTTTGGTTAGAGCTCTAATAAGAGGCAAATATTTGGGGGTGCCGAACATGAGGGAGAACAGTAGAGGTCTGTCAAGTGTTTTTGGACACTGCTGCCCGATTTCCACAGCTAAACTGTTCCGGATCCAGAGGTCTTTGCAAAAATGAGTAAAGCACATTTATGACTCATGGTTTCATCTCTACCCATTCACTTTTATAACTCTCCACTGCCATCTGCTGGCAAAAGCATAAACATTCTTTCCATGAAGAACATATGAGCAATAGTGTTGGGACACACCTGTTTTTCAGGCTTTAGTCTGGGCCCCTTACTCCTAGTGAAGGATTCTCCTAAGACATTTTGGACAACGCCATGCTTCCAACTTTGTGGTGTAAGGGTAGAGCGTCCCAATACTTTTGTACATATAATCTATTAGAGATGCATGGTTTTCAGGTTGACAAAACAAGAATCCCATCACTGTGTACAAGAACATTTGTAATATTATGGACATTAGTAACAGTGAAATGTTTACAGGTTCACTGCTCTAGTTGCATATTGCTCTAGCTACACTGAAAGCAACACAGACCGTGGTACTAATCACCACCATTGTTAAGAAATTAGTTGTTTCTCTACAGTTAGTCCAATTCTGAGTTAGCTCTATTGAGGAATATTAACACTTTTTGCCAGTTTAGTCACTTTTTTTCTTTTACCTCTCCAGGTTATTCTCTCATGTTGATGACCCTTTCCTGGATGACCCCTTGCCACGGGAATATGTGTTGTACCTGCGGCCAAGTGGACCCCTGCTCCACCAGCTCTCTCACTTCTGGCAGGAGAGTCGGGCCATGTGCGGCAAGAACAAAGCTCACAACATCTTCCCCCACATCACCCTCTGCCAGTTCTTCATGGTTAGTATTCTTTACCTCTGGAGCTCGGGGTAGGGCCTTATATCACTCTTATATTTGGTTGGTTTTGATACAGACACATTTGTATTATTTTGCATCAGCACTTGGTGGCAGAAATAGTTCCTGTTGTAGGGTAATAAATGTTACATTGCATTCAGTTGTAAGGTGACTAACAATATGAGGAAACACAGAGGTTAGCCATGTAGGGTCATAAAACTGCTGTGTGACATTTAAAACGTATTATAATTTTATTCAAAGCATTTTTGATAAGTATTTATGGTGTACTGATAGAAGGAAGTGATGAACACAAGAACAAGTACACTTGGTAGGTGTTATAGTTAAGGGTGTAGTGGTACACAGATGTCACGGTTCGGTACTGTGGTTCACGATACAGCAGAGTTAAACAACAAAAAGTTCTAAAGAATGAGGCTTGGTTTGTTTGTGTTTATTTTAAATAAACAGCAGTGTATTAACCACTAAACACACACTTATATTCTTTAATCTTGCTTATATTTTCATGTATGTGTAAGTGTCACGCCAGTAAGTGGCACTATTGCACCACACTACGACCCAGGTTTATGATTTACTTGTGCTTTTTGGTCCCTCTGTGATTCCGTATTACTTCAATCGCGTCTTCTCCGTCGTACCGTGTATTCTCCGAAAGACATCATGTACCGAACCGAGACCCATGTACCGTGATGGTTTGGTACAAATACATGTACCGTTACAGCCCTAGTTATAGTAGGTTGTTCCATAATAGTTTCGTAGATAGGTTTCAACTTTTATAGTATATCTGCCTCACCGAAGAGTTGAAGAAGGGTTGCCATGTGGTAATGAATCTCTTAGTCACCTCAGTAATATAACACATTTTCTCATAATGCACATAATGCATTACATACCTAATCCATTTGTCATCGTATGTTGGAGGTAAAGTCTTTCCACTTACATGAGGCAAGTCTTCTAGCTGAAAGTGAACAAAACTAACTCTCAAATGGACATGCCGGTTTTACGTTGGCATCATCAAGAGTAACTCCAGATATTGCAGTGGTTAGGGACGGAACAATGAACTGACCAGAAACTTTTGACGAGGTCTCAAAGATCGATTTTCAGAAATTTGGGCATGCAGAGCATTTGCACTTTGGGCATGTCCAAAACATGAAGTAGTGTGCCTGGGAACTGTTTATATCACATGCAGGTTTAATATCCCTCCTATACTTGGATAATTAAACTAAGGAATAATGAAGCTGGTCCACAGCTATAACATCGTGTCTAAGACAAATCGATGAGAATATTTGCATTTAATCACTTTATGCCATGTATCATCACATTACATGACATTACATTCATATAGCAGATGCTTTTATCCAAAGTAACTTACAATACAAGGAAACACTCAAGTTTCAGGACAGGGAGAACCAGAGGAGAATTCTAAGTGCTACAATCTTTATGTAGGAGTAGTGCAAGAGAATAGACAATGCATGTATCATCTGGAATTCATTTATTCCACAGCCTCCACCCATTTGTATTTCAAGGACTCCAAGGCTGCCAGGATTAAGGCTGATTAAGTATGTTATAAATAGTGCCTATAGATTGTCTCCTATCTAGTTTGCAAGTAAGCTCAGACTCCACAAGGGATTGCCAGGGGGTGGGAGAGAAAGCATTTAAAGTGGGAGACCACAAAACCTTCTGACCCTGTATCAAAAGCCTAATCCATCATTGAAGGGGTAAACATGCAATTCTTTGCCACTGTTGCGGTCAATGAGAGGCTATTAAGTGTGAAATGATGACCAAATTGATTCCAAATCTTCACAGATTGTTTATTTTTAAGTGGGTTCAGTGAAAAAATGATACGATGTTACGGTGTCTATTTGGCACGTAGTAGCACAAAAGGAGTAGATTGAATAGATGTGCTTTCCATATTTGCCCAGCTAGGAGAATCCGTATCGCCCCTGATCCAGTACGGAATTGAATAAAATGTTTGGAAGTGCCATACCCCCAACTTTACGGGATTTCAGTGACATACTCCTGCATACATCCAGGATGTTTTTTTATTCCAGATAACATTTTTGGAATAGATCTAAGTTATAGAAAAAGGCTTTGATAAAAGAAAATTGGAAGATGCTGGAACTTATGTGAAAATGTTGGTAACATGGTCATCTTATTTATAGTATATATATATATTATTTATATATGCGTTCACCAAGGGACAATTCTATGGTTCAAAATCTTCAAACGAAGAAACCAGGGTAGCTTTGTAAAGATCTTTAAAATGAGCAATATCTAAATATACAAAAAGTCCCCAAATTTTTTATTTCCCTTGATTGAATTGAAAAGGGGTTGAAGAGAGACACCCTGTGCCCCAGTACCAAACGTAAGATGGCAGTTGACTTTATAACTTGATATTTCACCAGGTTCACTGAGAAGGTGGTAGTCTCAAAACTGGGACAGATAGTGTATCATAAATTGAACCTCACTCTTTGGGACGATCGATTTTTTTGCACAGAACAAAAATAATTGTCCTCTGAGATATGCTTTAACAGACTCCCACACAATTGTCAGAGACATACAATTGAATTAAATTTTCAGTTTTATTTATGTAGCGCCTTTTACAATGGATGTTGTCATAAAGAATCTTTACAGAATCCATGTCCAAGTTACTTTTTTTTTGGATGTTTATAACCTGATATTCACTGAAAGGATCAAGTAGATGTTTTAGGCTCAAAGCTGAGTAAGATATATCGCCTGTCAGCTTAGAGGGATAGTCTGTGTTCCAAAGACATCTGTCGAATACCTTTTAATCCTCACAGATGTTCTCACAGCAATGGCACCGTGGTTCAATCACTGCTGAAAGTGCATCCTTACTTTGTTCCACACTGTATTATTAGTTCACACAGCAGTTTCTGGGGATGAATACAACACTCCAGTTCATGAAATAATAATAATAATAATAATAATAAGAGTTTTGAACCAAAACCAATTTTGAAGAAACCAATAGAACAGAAAATCCTATAAGATATTTTATGGTGTAATAGGTGAACCTAAGTTTTTTTCCCCCCATTCTCATAAATCCCTGTAATTTTGATACTCGATGTTCTGTTTGTTGAGTTGTTAAGAGTTATATGTATGTGAACATGACTTTGGGCCATGACTTTCTCTACAGTTTTGGATATAAATGTGGTTATTTTGAGAGCTTGCATGGATCAACATTTGGTTTCATGACTGCCAGTTTAAAGGCTTTTGTTAAAGCCAATAGTAGGTGAAGAGTTTATTCTTGCTAAAAGAGGCCAGGTTGTTACTGGTAAAAATTTGTTAAGCTGGCCTCCAGGAATGGATTGGAGTGTACAGGTAGAAGATTTTGAAGAGAGAATTATTGTAGTTTGTATTGTAGACTGTTGAACTGGATTTCAAGATGTCAGCTCCTCCCTGCTGCAGCAAAAAGTATTGCTAAAATGTTCACGAAATCATAGCTACAGTGGTAGTTGTCTGAGGGTCTATATGTCCACTGTTCTTAGTTTAAAATTGTACTGAACAGAAATCTAGATTTGTTTTTTGGAGGTTTTTTTTTTAAGATTCAATGAGAGACAATAGATGCTGAGTGTGCTGCAGTAAGTGTTCTGTTGTAGTGTCTAAGACCTTTCTTCCAGGCAGTTACGGCATTTGGCAGACGCTCTTATCCAGAGCAACGTACATCATTGCTTAAGTCCTTAGGCGAAGTGGAAAGATTCCACCTTGGTTTATCGCCATTTACAAATGTTTTAATTTGTGATTATTTCGCTCCAGGGGACGTGTTTGATCATTATGCCAAGCAGTGAGCTTTTCTATCCAAATCTTTTGCATCTTAGAGGGGCATTGTTATCTAATGTGGATTGAAGAAGGCTCTCTAAGCATCGGATCTAGCATTTTTAGCAGCTGAATTCGTCTGCCAGTCCATTTTTTCAGTTTGAATCTGATCACTTCACACACTTCAGCTTTTAAAGCCAAAATGTGCTGGGCTTAGAGGGGTACAGGTCCTTCACTCATGCGCTGCATTCTTTTGTAAAGAATTACCTGCTTGCCATTGTTGTTAATCTCTCTCAATTACATTGTTGGGGTGTATGTGGAAACTCATGTGTGGGGCAGCTGGTGGCCTAGTGGTTAGGGCGTTCTCCCTGCAATCAGGAAGTTGTGGGTTCAATTCCCAAGACTGCTAAGCACCACTAAAGTACTCTGAGGAAGGTACCATCTCCACACACTGCTCCCCAGGCGCTGTGTTCCTGCTTCACTTGGTGAATGGGTTAAATGCAGAGGAAGAATTTTGTGGTGTTTTCACAGAATGGTCACTTATCCTTCACTTTCATATATGCTTTTAGTGCGCAGATGCGAAGGTGGAAGCTCTGTGTGAGGCACTGCAGACGGTGGTGGGACAGTGGCGAGGCCGCTTCCCGTCCCCTCTTCCCCTGGAGCTCTACACCTCTTCCAACTTTATTGGGCTCTTTGTGGACGAGAAGGTGGCTGAGGTCCTCAAAACCTTTGCTCAAGACTTCGCAGTCGAGGCTGCTGCTAAAGCAGGTATGTATGCCTAAGACTTGAAGACTTGATTTGGTTTTGAGCATTCACTCCAATGGCAGACGATTGGCCAAGATGTGATTTATGTCTGTAATGGTCTTCTTTACTTTTACAGCTACAAACTAATATAGAACCAATAAAGAACCAACAAAATGAATGTCAGTAATTTTAGCGTCATTTTGTTTTGGAGAATCATCATGTTTTTATTTCATTATTCAGCTTTGCTTGGAAACACTGTAAAATTCTTGAAACGTCCCTTGGGAAAATTTTCCAGTCAGAATGGGAGGCTGAGTGTGTTGGGAAAGAGGATGCTGAGGATGGTGCTGCAGGGAAGGGGAGAAGAGGAAGGCCTAGTAGAAGGTTTCTGGAGGTGGTGTGGGAGGACATGCAGGCAGTTGATGTGAGAGAGGAGGATGATTTGAGTGCTTGACACTGAATTGATGCCTGATGTGTCACATTATCGCAACAGAGAAATCAGCCAGACTTGTTTTGATTCACTTTGAGTAGGTCTATATAATTTACGAGGACAAATGTTGTTTTAATGTACTTGGAAGTCCTGTATATATGACTGTGAATACAAGCTGTAGTCTAACCACTTCTGCACTGTTCAGATGTCCATGTGGAGCCACATAAGAAGCAGCTCCATTTGACTTTGGCCTACCACTTCCCCACCAATCACCTCACCTCCTTAGAAAAGCTGGCAAGAGGCGTGGACGTGTCGTCTGGCTGTGATTGGCTTGCTGTTCTCTTCTCGAGGGACATCCGCTTCGTTAATCATGAGGTATGACCATCCAAGACCTAATGCTGCTATCGACTATGTGGGAACTGGGATGTTTTTACCTCCACATGGGAAAAATCCATTTGAGTCTACTACTAATACACAATTCCCTCTCTGACTTCAATGGATTGCTGTTCTGTAATGTAATTTAAACTTGCTGCCAGCCATAGAACAAGAAGCTGTTTGGGCTGTTTGAACAGGCTCTTCCATTTGTGTGAATACAGGAAGATATGTAATATTTGTAATCAAGGTACATGCTTTTATGCCATTTTTGGCACTATATTTGACACTCTTACAGTAGCAAATGTTTAACATGTTTTAAATACATAAAGTAGTTACTACACTAATCATTGATTCAAGTGTAAACACTTTTAAAAGCTTTTCTATACGTCTGCAGAAGCGAGATAAGCGCAGAGACTTACTGTATTCGAAGGCAAATTGGAAAAGTTCTGAGCTCCCCGTTATCCCGCATGCAGAACAAAGACTTGGGATATTGATGGAAATCTTGATCTGCCAGCAAAAGCTTGAGAGGCACTGTCAGTTTCAGTGGGATATGTATCCTATCTATAGATCAGACAGTCTAGACTGAAACACTTAGCTTTTCTGGTCAATCTTTAGGACTTCAAATGGGATCTGTCCCACATATCTTGGCAGACTGGACCATGCATTTATTGCACTTTGATATATCAGAGTAGACTTGACCGCACCGATGTAGGTCAACTTTCAAGACGAGGTCTCAGAACCACAGGGAACTCAGAGGAAAGCTGTAGCTGCTGTGCTATGCTTTGCACCAAATCCATTATTTGGTTTCACAATTGTTAATGCTTAGAACTCTGAGTGTATTAGTAAAGTCTGATTTGACCAAATAAAATTGGTAAACTGGTGTTTATTCTCCTGCACCGATTGGCCGCTTTGTTGCATTGCCGGCACAGAAATTTGGGCATTTTTGTGTTTAAAGGACATTTCCGTGTGACGGCATTATTAAAACCCCAGTAGTCTTTATAATTATTATATGTTTCTGAAAATGACGATTTATCATTTGCCACTCATGCTCTAAAGGTTACAGCAAATTTGGGACATGCTTGGGGTTATGCTAAAGTGAGGACTGTATTTGGGCAATATTGTTACTCTTTTATTATCTATTAGATAAAACGTTATTCAGTAATGGCTACTGTCCTAAATTCAGTCTTAACTATCAGCATTAATCATCAAGATATCAGAATTAGGGTGTTTCCATAATTTAGCCCTTGTTTACCTAACACTGAAAACACTGGCACTATTTTTAGGCCTTACTGAGATCTTGGAAAGCTGTGGTTGTATTTCAATGACTTGTGTTCGGAAAGGAGGACACATTTTCTTTTGACTCTTAATATAATTGAGCTTGAACTGCACAGCCTTTTTCTCTTTCCAGACTCTGAGGGTGATGTACCCCTATATGCCCCAAAATGAGGATGAGCTGGAGCTGGCTCCAGGTGACTTCATCTTTATGTCCACCATGGAGCAGGGAAGTGCCAGTGAAGGATGGGTGTATGGGACCTCAATGGGCACAGGGCTGTCCGGCCTGCTGCCCGAGAACTATGTCAACCGAGGTGATGAGTGTGACACTTGGGTCCTCCATGGGTAAGACTGCTGTTCAAAGTCAACCTACAGTTTAAAAATATCTCATTTACTTGTTGGTTTATATTCCTAGTAACAGAATGAAAAACATGTATTTCTGTAATCTTTAGTGTAATGAATTTTGCCCACCATTAAAATGGACACATTTTGGTTACCACCAAGAACCAGTGGGTGGGGAAATCATGGTCAAATAAACCATGGACACTGACATTTGCTCATTGCTCTTGTGATCATTTACACAAACAATATTTTCAGCTTTTCTAAACAAAATATAATGTACTTGAAAACTGAACCGGATGTTTTATTACAAAGGAAGCCTAATTAGGCCTGCTTAATTGGATTGATTGTATCACAATGTGTGCAGTGTTAAAAATAGTTAGATGTCAGAAAAATGAAGATTGTGACATCTTATGCGTTTTGTCTTGAACAGTTGTGTTATATTTGCATATCACTGTTCTTGGCTATAAGAAAATCCCCCAGAGACCTAATAAGCAGCTGCAAACCTCACAGTCTTGACATCATGATCTCTATATCTTGAACAGGTCCCATTCTTTCTTGAACTGCACCTCTCCAGTCAACAGCGGTGGTGCAATGGGTGGGTCTCTTCTTGATGGACAGCTAGACGGTCGTCTCTTTGAGGACCATGGCTCACTGGATCTGCCCGGTCTGGGTGTCATATGCCATCCAATGCAGGTTAGAAGTCTTCATTGTACACAATTGTTTTAGAGTGTAAGATATACAATGCATGTCTTACGTCTCAAACTGAAGCATGTGCTGCTAGTCCCAGCCCCTCATATGGTACTTGTAAAAAGTTGCACAAAGTCAAGTAAGTTGTGCGATCCTTGCTTCAAGGTCATGAGCAGCTGTGAACACGTACCTAGTGTGATGGAACATTTCTCTACGGACAATGGTGCAACATGAAGCAACATTCAACATATAGCAACATTACAAAAGAGACAAAAGACAACACAATAATAGACGTAACAATTGTAACATTAGTGTATCTAAACAGTCTTGTGGACACTATATAAACCTTTCAGAATTATTAGTATTGCACCAGAAGTGTGATTATTTTTTAGGAGGCAGCATTGAACAAAGTGTAGAGGATGACCGATACCATACAATAAATAGACAGAATGGCAATGTAACTGTAGTGTGAATAGGATGCAAATCCAAGGCAATACAGTGTGTAGACTATAAAGCAGTGTAACATAAAAGTGGGACTCGGCTGAAAAATATTCTAGAATCAATAAAACTGCACCGTGCATATTTATGGTAAACCCGTCTCCTCACCTGTGTATGCACTAGTGAATATGTTGAACACCTCACTGCATTTGACTCTTCATGTGTATGTACACTGCATTAACAGTGGATCATTGAACAAATAAAAACAAGTAGTAACATTTCAGGAATGAGTTAGACTGTCTGTTGTAAATCATCCCTTGTTTTAGAAACAGATTACAGAAATTTTCACCCCCGTTCTAGATGCTGCGGACCAATAGCCAGTCTCTGCTGCCCAAGAGGACGTTGTTTGTGTGTCGCCATGGTGAGAGAATGGACGTGGTGTTTGGGAAACACTGGATCACCCAATGCTTTGATGCCAAAGGTCAGGATTCAGTGGTCAGGAATGTTGATTTGTATATAATAGACTTCAGCCTTATTGGAACTGGATGTGTTTCACCAGAGGAAGTGATTTAATTTGAACTCATATTATTAACAAAGTATATAATTTAAAATGTAGCCTCAATCTGAAATGTTAGTTACAGAATTCCATTCTCTCCATTGTATCATTACTATTAGAATGTAAAAAGCACTAAGTGAATCCTGAACTCCCAGAGTAGTATTGGACAATTTCAAGGTATTGGGATGCCCCATTAATGTAGAGCGTTTGAGGTCAGACAGTGATGTTGGACAAGAAGGTCTGGCTCACAATCTCCGTTCCAGTTTATCCCAAAGGTGTTGGATGGGGTTGAGGTCAGGGCTCTGTGTGGGTCAGTCTTCCACACCGAACACAAACCTGGAATAGTCATACTGGAATAGAAAAGGTTCTTCTCCAAACTGTGTGTATAAAGTTGGAAGCATCGTATTGTCCAAAATGACTGAAGCATTGAGATTAACCCCCTCACAGGAAAAAGAGCCCTAGCCCAAAGCCTGAAACATAGATGTGTCCCAATACTTTTTTACTATATGGTGTATCTTGTGGTAAAACTATTCCAGCTCCAGTACTGCTTGAGTCACCCTTTTGCTTGCATTATTCTGTTCTTTGTATTCACATGTTTTGTGTGGGTTGCAGGCCGTTATATACGATCCAACCTCAACATGCCATGTAGTCTTCCAGCGAGGAGCGGTGGGTACAGAGAGTATGATAAGGACTGTCCCATCACTGTGTTTGGAGCCACACAGGCCCGCCTTGTTGGTCAGTAGTATGCAACAACATTCACCCAAAACACACTAAAAAAGTTTGGTGTATCGTAATTGTTTTGTTTACTAACACCATACAGAGTATATGCAGTACAGATTTGAATTGGCTGTTGTAGCAAGATCTAACAAATCATATAAAGCGCTGCAGTGAAACAACCTTTTTATTGCAGACAAAGATGAATTGTGTGTGTGTTCCATTTTTCATTCTAGGTGAGGCCCTGTTGGACAGTCATACAGTGATAGACTTTGTATACTGTTCCCCCTCCCTGCGGTGTGTGCAGACAGCCCATAATATCCTCCGAGGTGCAGTCACCATTATCTCCCTTTTCTCTCTCTCCAAACTCCATTAAGCCTTCTGACCTCCACGTACAGTGACTAAGCGCTTTCCCCCCCTTGCTTTTATTAGGTTCTGCCATGGCATTGCTCTTATCTCTGTTACTCTTTCCTCTCTTGTTTTCTCCTCTCTCTCTCTCTCTCTCTCTCTCTCTCTGTCTCTCTGTCTCTCTCTCTCTCTCAGGTCTTCAGCAGGATGGGAAGACAAAGATCAGAGTTGAACCTGGTCTCTTCGAGTGGACCAAATGGGTTTCAGGCACTTCTTTACCAGCCTGGATCCCGCCAACTGAGCTAGCAACTGCTAACTTTAGTGTGGACACAACCTACAGGTTATTTTTCAATTTCAAACAGTGTATTAATAGTAAGGTTGAAGCCCAGTTGCTTACTGTTGCTATGAAAGAATCCATGATTTAAGGCCTCTTATGGAATAAACTACAGCTTTTAGGAACAACATGCTCTTAAATTTGTCATATCATGAACTCTTAATAGGACACAGTTTAACATTTGGCCTGTTTTAGCACATGAGTGGTTTATTATGGTCTATAGCTTAAATGCTCTTGTCTCTTCTGTCCAGACCTCATATTCCTGTCAGCAAGCTTACCATGTCAGAGTCTTACGACACCTACATCAGCCGCAGCTTCCAAGTGACGAGAGAAATCCTCACTGAGTGCAAAAGCCTTGGTGAGCAGCTCTGCTTTGCATCATGTACTAGTGCACTGTTTGAAACACTGTCATGAATCTGGCCTGAGGTATGTGCTTTACAGAATGTTGGCAAAAATCTTTTTCAGCCTAACGAGAGAGTGAATTGAAACTTGGTTTGTTGTAACATGCTCTCTTCAATTGGAAATTTCATGTTATATAGCAACTCAATGTTACCTCCATAGGCAGGCGGTTACCATTCCTCTTCTAGGATTAATTAAAATTGCTTCGAAAGAACTTGTTTGTGGGTATAGCCTATTCTGATAATTCTCATTTGGTGATACTGTATGCAGAGTGATAAGTCTAGTCTAGTGTTTGGAGTTTCATCAGTGAAAATCATTTTTACTCCTAGCTTGGGCCTAATCTTGGTCTGGGAAATTGCCTCTATTTCATGCCTACTTCAGAACATGACCAATGTTTTGCTACAGAACTGCTAAAGCAAGCCTACTACCACGGCTAATTTTGTGGTTTTCTTATGTGTACAGGAAACACAGTGTTGATCGTGGCACATGCTTCCTCTCTGGAGGCTTGTACTCGCCAAATGCAGGGCCTCAACCCACAGAACTCCAAAGACTTTGTGCAAGTTGTACGAAAGGTCTGTATTTATTGCAGTTTCTCTTTTTGTAATCATGTCAAGCCCTATTTGAGCTGAATTATGTCCTGTAATGTAATCAATGCGCTATGCTTTGCTCTTGATGATTTGAAGATTTGTTCAGACTTGTCTATATATGTCTATATATATCTATATCTATATCTATCTCTCTCTCTCTCACTCACTCGCTCTCTCTCTCGCTCTCTCGCTCTCTCTCTCTCTCTCTCTCTCTCTCTCTCTGGTTGAATGAGTCTGGTGTGGAAGAACTTGACCTCAACCCTATCCAGCACCTTTAGGATGAACTGGAATGAAGATTGTGAGCCAGGCCTTCTCGTCCAACATCAGTGCCTGACTTCATAAATGCTCTACAGAATGAATGGGCACAAATTCCCCATAGAAACACTCCAGAATCTTCCAAGAAGAGTGGAAGCTGTTATAGGGGGTGGACCACCTCCATATATAATTCTATGTTCTGAATGAAATTTCTGAATGAAATGTCATTAATGTCCCCGTTGGTGTATTGGTTAGGCTTCCAAAAACGTTTCTCTATATAGTGTTTGTATCCCTCTCTTTTCCACTCACTCACTCACTCACTCACTGTCTCTCATACACTTTCTGTCCTCCCTCCCTCCCTCTTCCTTTCAGATCCCATATTTGGGTTTCTGTGCCTGTGAAGAAATGGGTGAGACGGGGATCTGGCAGCTTGTGGACCCACCCATCCTGCCCCTCACACACGGACCCAATCACAGCTTCAACTGGAGGGAAACATTACTGCAGGACTGAGGTGCCCTGCCACCTTCGGGTTACTTCTTTGGCGCCGCCTTCTACGCTTCTCCAAGGGCAGCTGAGAAATGCGTTGTCAATCACGCTCTTCTTCCACATTGCAAGCCTGCACCCTTCCATCATGAGCAGACCAAAACACACAAGGCCAGGCTTCCACCAAGCAGTCCCTTCGCTGCCGCCGCGCACCGTGCTGGCTCTATATGTCTTTTTATCTATGACAGCAACAATATGTGTAATGTCCATGTCTGTAAATGTGCTCATATGTGTATCCCCATACCCCCATTAGAGAGCAAGTTTTACCGATCAGCTGTGATCGAGGTGAAAGGTAATGGCCACCACGGGTTGCTTTGGAGCTGAGAGCTGCTGCAAATGGGACAGAAAACACAGCAACACATTCCAAGCATAACATAAATCCGACGAGTCGACTGCATTCAAATAACGCAGAATTCACTGTACAGGTACGGAGCGAAAAGTGGACGATGACCCACTCAGGTTTCATGTCTCAGTAAGGAGGCCGTTTTTTGCACCGGGTATGTCAGATGTTCAGAATGCTGAGTCATCCACGAAGGCTTCCAAGATGTTTTTTTTTTTTTTTTTTTTTTTTTTTCCACCTGGCCTGAGTCTTCCCAGCTTTGCTGGATCTCCTGAACTGAAGCAGGGAGGTCAACAAGGCTTCCACCAAACACACTGTGAGACACAGAGTTGGCGTCTTTAAACCAAACCTCCCTCATCTCCAGAAGACAAAGCACAAGAGATGAACCCCCCCCCACACTCCCCAGTGCAGACAATCAGAAAGGACAAGCCAGGACAGCTAGGAAGTAGCAGACATGTGGCTGACCCTAGGTTGACTCCGTGCTTTGCTTCAACTCTTACCCAGTTCGCCTCAGGATGATGGTTGGTAAAGGGCTTATTTTAGCACTTCATGCTAATGGAGGGGAAAAATAATCGTTGTTGCATGCTGAGTATTTTCAACTAAACAAAAGCTATTTATCCACATAAACAGACTGTGTTTGCTGAAAAGATCGTACTATTTAGGTTCCAAATAGTTTGTAAATCAGTCAGCAAGCCTTATTTTTTTGGATCGCGAAAATCAACCAAACAAATGAAAAATGGAGAGTCCTCAAACATGTACTTGCCTTTTCATAGTAGCACAGTTCAAACTATTTGAGTATTTTCATTCTTGAATGAAAAAAGTGCATAACTGCATCTATTTATGTGTAACTTGCTAAGATGATTTTATGCTATATTTTCCTGGTGCTTCGTACAAGGTTTTTTTTTTTTTTGTTTCGCTCTGTTAAGGAAACAGAGGAATCAAGCTGTAGCAAATTTGAACATGCAGTTTTTTTCTCCTCCTCTTCACATATCGGGAACCTCTCGATTCAAATGCGTTTTACACATTTGGTCTAAACTGCAGAAAAGATGCTTATGGGTATTGTAGTCTTATGCTAGCATAAGTGTAGACATCAGGTTCAATAACATGCCAAGAATATGAAAAATAGGACTATAGCATTTACATTCTTTCTGCTTCTTTTTTTTTTTTTTTCAGTGTCCGTGTTTATGGGACTATTTTGGAGGGTTATGCACACTTTGTCATAATTATAGTAATTAAAAGCATGCATTTTTTTTAATGTCCTTCTAATTAATTTTCCCTAATGGAGCCTCTCTGTTGTATAGTGCTCCAGTCTCTTTGTCTTCTGTGTTTGCTTTCCAGTTAAATAGCCAACAGTGGACTTATGCATGCTCTGCCTACATATATATATTGTAGCTTTCGTTGCAAGCAGCACTTTGTTCCTCTCCATATTCACCACGGCCATGCTCACTAATCTCACAAACCTGTGCCGCAGCCGTAAATGCACAAAATACCTTCACCTCTGGGACATAAACCTATAGGCTAACTTCACCTAGTATGCTTTCGTATTTTAGCAAGAACCAATTTATACGCTGTAAATTAAATTAATTTATGCCATAAACTAGCAAACCCATATCCAATACAAAGTCAAAGCTTGTCCAACCTAGCAACAGTTGCTGTAAGCACATTTGTGGGCGGAGCCTGAATAGGTCATTTGGTTTCATGGACTTCTGTTACTTTGTTTTTAAACTTCTTTCTGTTTAGCTTACCATCGTTGTGACTTAAGTTAATGTCAGCCAATTTAAAAAAAAAAACATGCTTCCTGAGAGGTTGTATACTTGAGTAGTAATGGTGTGTGTGCGGGTGCGTGTGTCACATATGATTGACAGTTTGTATGTGAGAGGAAAGTACCACTTGATTAATGTCATATGCCAAACTCATCTACTATATAGAGATCATTGTTCTTCCAAACTCGCTCATTATGTGTGTCGCTGTCTTCTGGTAACAAGGCCAAGAGAGAGAGCTGTAGGAATTTCCGACGGCAGCTGTGCTTGGCTTTATAATGACATTATTGTCGAGCACTGACTCAGCCATGCTGAGTTTGCAGTTGTTCCAAACCTGTCCTGTCTTAGCTTAAACGAAACGAGAGGAGGAGTTCGAAAGAGTGAGTCAGAGAGGCTGAAAAAGTTCCTTTGGTCTGAAAGAACCTACATCTGTTGTCCTCAAGCTTGTAAAGTTAAGACTAAGGCTGCACGATGTGGAACAAAATACTCGTATGATGACGCATAATATTGTGTTGCATTTTGGGATTCCCCTGAGAAGTTATGACTTTTGTTTTCCTATGCTTTTCTAAATGCCATCATAAAATTATGAGATTGTGTAGGACGTTAAATAACCGTTCACCTTTATGTTCGATTTATGTTCTGTATGAGAAGGTCTGCACTTTTGACATTTGTCATCATCAAGAAAAGACTCAAATGTGGCAAAAATGTAAGATTTTTTATTTCTGAAGAATGTGAATCTCAGAAAGTGCAGATATACTTATAACAGTATCCAGTGGACAGATGTTGAAGCACTTGGTCCATTGGCTTCTGTCATAAGAAATGTTCCATTTTTCGAAAAGCATGGGGAATTATTGGTCATGGTAAATGATAGCGTGCTGCAGATTCAGGAGGTTAGGTTGATAAAAGCTGAAGTATACCTTTAACCGCAAATTGCCTACTGCTTAAATGAATGAAGGATGTGAATGAGCGAGTGAGCAAATGAATTAAAACGCAAGAGGGAAGGAGTTGCTGGTAGGAAAACAAAACCGAGTCGTTGTTGTCCGCACTGAATTGTGTGCTCCTTTTTGTATAACCTTGTGAACTCTGCTTGACCTCTCTGTAAGCCATAATATTATCCCTGTTTAGACTCTGGCTCATTTAAACACTCCGGCACGTGTGTAAGTGCTGTCCTACAGTAACGTTACTACTCCAGTTCAGCTTTCGAAGAGTCTTCTTGCTCTTGTCCATGCCAACTCTGCATGCACAAAGAAGATGCTGACTTCACTTCTTAAAGGTAAACTCTACTTGAAACAAGTACACAAACGTATAATGAAAAACTATGTTTTATGTATTTAAATTATTGCTTTGGTTTTTATGCATTCCGAGAAGTGTTCCAGAAGAATGTGCTCTATTTTGTTGCAAAAGATGACCTCTAATTATGATTGTTGACATTTTACGACATTTTAACTGCTTAAAAGATAATTATGTTTTAAAAAAATAAATGTTTTATCACCATGAATTGAATGAGTCTGGTTTGATATGACCAAAAGATGGGGTTCTCTTAGAAAAATTTAATTTTCACTTAACCCAGATGTAGTCAATCAGCCAAGACATGTTTGGGGTTCAAATTTTCCTTCAATTTAGTGCTGGAACTGTGAGGCTGATGTAGGTAACAAACAAAAGAAGATCCAAATTGTTTCCATGAATGAGGTTCCATGAGGTTGGTATTATTATTTTTATTATTAGCCACTCTTCTAGAAAGATTTTCTACAAGATTTTGAAGAGTGATTGTAGGAAGCTGTGTGCATTCAGTCAGAAGAGTGTTTGCAAAGTCAGGCATCGATTGTTCAGAGAATACATGGCTTGCAATCAGTATTCCAATTCATTCCAAGGGCGTTGAGATGGTTTAAGGTCAGGGCTTTGTGCAGGCTCCTCCACTTGTCAAAGTATGTCTTTATGGACCTAGGATCAGGAAAGGGCTTTCTCCAAAACATTGTGAGCAATGTCTTTGGAAACAATGTCTTTGTTGTTACATCATCTTTGACTAGAACTAGGGCCTAACCCAAACTCGGTAAATCAGTCTCAGCCAATTCTCTCCTCCACCAAACTTCGCTTTTGGCTCTATACATTCTGGTTGGTAGCACTTTCCCATGGGCCTGTTCAACTGTCAGCGTTGGTCCATGGAGATTGCATTGTGTGAATTTATACTAGTGTTGTAGTCAAGACCACCTAAACCGAGACTAAGACATTGCCGAGACCAGAGGCAATTAAGACCAAGGCACTGTTGAGACTGGAGGGTTTCAAGACCAAGATACACTAAGGCGAGTCCAAGACCAAGACTAAAAACAGACTAGGGCAAGAACCCAATTACTCAGATGAACTGTAGAGAAAAAGGCATTGCTGTAAAGTGTCCTTACTGGTTAAATCAAATTCATGTTCACTTTTTAATTATATTGTCCATATATCTTTCGTTTAAAATCTCCCAGATGTGTCATAGTTATGACAAATCAGTGTAGCACTCCCTCTAGGCCTGATGGAAAATGTTTTTCATGGTGCTTTCTCTCCAGATGCCTGGTGAATGCAGACGTTGTCCCAGCAGTCCCTGTCAAGGTGGTTCGACAAAATCAGCAAACGGCACAATGTTTTTTTTTTTCTTGGGACATTATGCAAATATACTCATTGCGCTCAGTAAGGCAGACTTCGCAGACTTTTTCATATATGTCTTTGCCGGCTTCGCTATGATGTGATGTGTATGATGTGTGTTGACTGTGAAGCGCTGGCAGTGTCTGTTGAAAAAAATTATACAATGTAAGGTTTTTAAAATAGATTCATCTGACTGGTTGCATTTGAACTGAGGCGCGTTATAAATAATGTTCTGTGATGATGCACATGCGCGGTTTTCTCTTTTTTTTTTTCTCCCCCATCCCATCGAGAGCGCTATGTCCGAGACTAAGACAACACAAAAAAATAGCCTCGAGAGCGGTCTTGGCAGCACTAACGTATACGTCCGTTAACACTGGATGTGGATCATTAAGGAAGAGTGTCTATACTGTACATACCCAAGACTCTTCTGTACCACCTCTTCATTAAGGTGGTACAGAACTGTCTGTGGATAGGACACCATATGACTTGCTGATGTGATGTCGATACTTCAGTACCCAGCATGCAATCATCAATAAGCAAATACATCAAGATGTATTTTAAATTAAGATACCAAATACACAAAATGTAAGTATCCAAGCTGCAGAATACAGAAGCTGCATTGTGTATCAAAATAAACTAATGTTTTATACTTTTTGAAATTACTAAATACTTTTCCAAGTGAGCATGAAATCACATGACCAACCTTCTAGCTGTCTATTTGACTCTCCACCCCCCAGTCTCATGACTACCAAACGTGCGAAAATGTTTTTTAGGCCTGCAGTTTTTGTCTTTGTTCCCAAAAAGTTGGTACTATTGAACATAACATCATTGTTAGGCTTTTGTAACCAAATTCTAAAGTATTTTTTGCAAAATAAAGTAATTTCCTTCAAAACAAAAAGCAGATATTAGCTCAAATGTATCACGCCACGGTCCCCCTCCCCAACTCAGTTAGGTTTGAATCCCTGCCAGTAGTACTGGCACCACTGAGCATGGGCGCTGGAAGCAGTTTTAGTGTGGGGTGCGCGCAGTGCTCTACGTCTCGGCTGCAGTCTGGGAGGGGAAAAAGTGGGGGAACACGCACCGGTCTCTATGTCTCAAATGTTGTCCATGTGGTGAAAATTGGGGGGAACCAAACAAATTATTTTTATTACTACTAATAATAAATTATTAAAAGTGCTATAATGGTTCCTGCGCCCATGCCACTGAGGTACCCTTGAGTAAGGTACGTTCCCACGTTCATGAGTGACTGTTAGGACCATTCTTACCCAGCAGTAACAGCCCACCTCAAATCACAAGCAGAGGTCCAAAGCTCTTCCCTCTGTAGGAGGCCAGCAGGTATGAGTGTAACGTGTCGGAAACTGGACTCAAAAGCCTCGTTAGCTGTTGTGAAACAAAGTAATTACGTTCCGTCAGGTGGCTGGAAAGAGTTTTATCAACTGAAGAAATAAATGCCGTCCTGGTGGGAGCCAGCCTCTACATGCAGTATATACAGCAGCCACGAGGTGGCAGTGCATCTCTAAAGACAGAAACAACCTTAAACATTCCGCGAGCCCTCGCTAATCCTTTCGACCTTTCGGAAATTTAGCCTGAAACTTGCATATCTTGCCTTTTGATATTTTGAGAGTAATATTTAATTTTCAATATTTACTTTTCAATAACTTGAAAGGAAAAAGGTTTTGGTACTGCAAAACATATATTTAATACTTAAGATATTATTATAGTCCACAGCCAAAAGCAAGTTTGCACTTTTACATATTGCTTATTAATTTTTTTTTCTTTCTACATATTCCTGTATAAGTTTTGTTTTAGTATACCTTGTTTATCTGACTTAGTTTTTTTTTTTACTTGTTTTTATACTTTTCCTCATTAAATAAGATGTGATTCAGGTGATCACTAACCTCATAAAGCAGAATGAGGTGCTTGTGTAGGAATTTAACAGACACTGGCATGCAATGGTTTCAAAATAAATTACAGCGGCCTCTTATTTTTTTTACAGATCTGTATATATAATTTCTTTGAATTATTCTGTAAACACTGCATAATTTCTCTTATTTTCTTTTAGAATTCTGCTTTAAAAACAATATTTCTATTTGGAAATTAGGAGAAATATTGTCAGCAGATAAAACCTGAGAAACTGAACATAATTATGATATTATAAATGCACAACATACATAATATTGTAAAGTATATAATAATCCATAATTAATAATACTTTGCAAAATGTGGGGTAAAATATTTGGTATTATTCCTATGGCCTTATTTTTTCCAGTTGTTCCATCAGGTTTTGTCATTATACGCTATCTATGATTATAACAAAACAATAATGAAAGCATGCACCATGATTAAGGACACTTGGAGTGTGCTTTCTGTTTCCCATTTAAAAAATGTTTACCCGGCCGGCATCCTGTCTTCTACTATTTGTGACGTCTGCAGCTTTGTCTCGGGGGCGTCCGGCATCAAGCAGTAGACCCCCAGAACTCCAGCCATGTTACAGGGACCCCCTTTCAGTCATACACCCCAACTACAGTCTTCACTGGGGCTGAGGCTCACATCAAGAACGTTCTCAATGAGAAGCAGAACCAGAACCAGTTAATTCAGCAGAATTTGGTTCAAGGGCCGTTCTTTCCTTTTTAAATAAGTGACTTTGGAAGATCCTGAGTGTGTTTTCGTGTTTGTCATAAGTACCACATACACCACCCCACCACACACACACTCCCCCGGCCCACCCAAACCCCGAGGAGCAGCAGTCTGTGGAAAGTCAAAGGTTATAGGTCAGGGGTCAGGTGCCCTGCGATGCCGTTTGATCAGCAGCCGTGCTGCAGACTCCCTCCAGTCCTCTGATCCCTCGCCTCCAGCAGAGATTATATCCCTCACAGGTGTTACTGCTGAAGACTGTGCGTGTGTGTGTGTGTGTGAGTGAGAGAGAGAGAGAGAGAGAGAGAGAACAAGTGTAAGAGCTGCTGGGAGTTTGACAGTGAAATTTCAGTCATTCTTAAAAACCCAAACTCTCTCATCCACTCGTACTAAATTAAGGGTGGATAAAATGAACTCAGGTTTAAGTTTTTCCCACAATATTTTACTTTAAATCAAAGGTTTGGAATGTATCTCCCTTACAGTGAAAACATACTGCATAACAGTCAAACCAACAAAATTAGCCAAATATGACTAAATAAAATCAACTGTTACTAATACTACTAATAATAATACTGTTACTACTACTACTACTACTACTACTACTAATACTGTTACTACTAATACCACTACTACTACTAATAATAATAACACTGTTACTACTAATACCACTACTACTAATAATACTGTCATTACTAATAATACTGTTACTACTAGTAATACTACTACTAATAATAACACTGTTACTACTAATACCACTACTAATAATACTGTTACTACTAATAATACTGTTACTACTAGTAATAATACTACTACTACTACTACTAATACTGTTACTACTACTACTACTAATAATAATAATACTGTTACTACTAATACCACTACTAATAATACTGTTACTACTAGTAATACTACTACTATTAATAATAATAATAATAATAATAATAATACTGTTACTACTACTTCTAATAATAATAATAATAATACTGTTACTAGTAGTAATACTACAACTTATGATAACAATAATATTGCTAATACTAATACTTTTACTACCACTATTACTACTACTACTACTACTCCTACTAACAATAATAATAATAATAATAATTCTGCTATTACTGCTACTAATACTACTACTACTACTACTAATAAAAATACTACTGCTACTACTGTTATCTTCTACTATTACTACTACTACTAATACTACTGCTACTAATACCACCACTACTAACAATACTGTTACTACTAGTAATACTACTACTAATAGTAATAAAAGTACATGTTGGAAATGTTCCATAACAATTAACAATTATTACTATTTATTATGCTTTTTATTTTATGGTGATTTTTTTCACTTTATTTTCAGACATTACGTTCTTTAATGTTGATAAATGACACCGTGTTCTCCAAAAAAAACAAGCGCAGTGAGGCAACCGCTGAAAAGCTTTCTTTTCCTCATTGTGTCTTCAAAATTGTCTAGACATTGATTTGGAAAACACAGTCCACATAGACCCCCGCAAGTGGACATTTGCATTTCCCCTCTGTTCCTCCACGCATTATGTGTAGGTTTCACGCTTCAGGAGAGACTAGATAGTGTTACCTCTGAAAACCAGACTTGTGCTTTTGTCTTCTGTCTCACCTTTGGGGTCAACCTTCCTTTTCAAGGGAACAAGCAAAGGTCCAGGTTTCTACACACAATCACTATTAGATATTCAGCGTCCCAGTAAAACAGACACACACAGACACACACACACACACACAGATTGAGAGGGCTATCCTCTTCTCCAGCTTTCTCCCTAAAGAACTCTTTTGTTCTGTGCTTTTCTCATGACCTTTGACCGTAGGTATCAGTCGGGTGCCTGCGCAGAGCTTAAAGGTATCCCCCCACCTTGTCACACACTGCTACACACTCACTCACGAGATTTAGGAAAGAGGTCACTGCTGAAGTAAGTTGGACACGTCTTGCTAGGATATAATAAGCAAAATATTACCATACAAATTTATTACACTAGAAAAGTATTGCTACCTGTGTAAAAATAACTCCTTTTACCTGATGGAATGTGTTGATGGAGCTACTTTCTGCCGCACTGCCTTTTTTCCCCATATATACACTATATGGACAAAAGTATTGCGACATCTGACCATCGCACCAACAGGGATTTTAATGAAACTGCATTCAAATACATAGACTTCAATATAGAGTTGGTCCCCCTTTGCAGCTATAACAGCTTCCACTCTTCTTGGAAGGCTTTCCACAATATTTTCTTTGGGAATTTGTGCCATTGAGGTTCAGGCACTGATGTTGGGCGAGAAGCCCTGGCGGCAATCTCTGTTCCAGTTAATCCCAAAAGTGCTGGATGGGGTTGAGGTCAGGGCTCTCTGTGGGCCAGTCAAGTTCCACACTGAACTCATCCAGCCATGTCTTGCTTTGTGCGCTGGGACACAGTCATGCTGGACTAGAAAAGGTTCTTCCCAATCTGTGTCCACAAAGTTGGAAGCATGGCGTTGTCCAGAATGTCTATGATTATGCATCAATGGAAGTAAGAAGCCTGGCCCCAAATCTGAAAAGTATTGTCCCAATACTTAAGTTGATTTTATTGCAAATGATCAGCATATGATAAAGTGTCAGCCTCTTATAAGAGGATGTTTTACAGATAATGTCTTGTTGTCATAAGAGATTCTTCTTTGTCACAGTTACTTGTAAACCTCATTGATGATCCTGCAATGTGGACTCAGCTTGTTCAGAATTGTTCCCTATTAAAAAAGGAGTCAGCTTTATCCCTAGGACCTTGGCAAATACGCACAATGCAGTGCAACATATGAGCGCCCTTCCATTCCTTTTCCTTGAAAGGGTCCTTAAGCAGTACTGTTATGTTCCCAGCACACTAAGCACGGGATGTGGGTTGAGGGAACTGCAGCTGATTAAATACCTTCATCCGGAATGCCCTTCAACGCTCACTACTTCCTACGCAGTAGGAGGTTTCCTTTTGATGGAAGATTTTCACTTTGGATTCTCCCTCCAAATGTCTGAATACCCTCGCTGTGTTCGGAATGGTTCACTCATTAAGTCGTTTGCTATTCATTACAGGCCCACAGTGTTCGCTACATAAAAAGCAGACAGGAGAGTGGAGACTGGACAGCAGAGAGAAAGCTGATCATATATATAGCTTCATACTATAAAGTACACTGTTTGTTTAAAAGGGTAATTGGAGCACATGTACAGATACATAAACGTCACAATTACAGTTATTTTGTTTATGATATCAGCGAATCAGCAAGTGTTTATGGACATTCAAGGACTTTTCTCCGCTTTTAAATCATTTCGGTAATACTATTCTCTGAAATGTATCATAATATGATAATAATGCAAATAATTATTAAAAAATTAATATTAAAAGTATGTTTAAAAGTAAAGTGGCCCCTTGTGGTCATGCACGAACACACCACAGCAAAACACACGGTGTGAACAGTGTGAAATTCTGTCTCTGTATTTAACCCATTCACCAATTGAAGCAGGGGGCAGCCAGTGATGCAGTGCCCCGGGAGAAGTGTGTGAGGATGGTATCTTGTTCAAGGTAACCTCAGTGGTGCCACTGGCAGTCCTGGGATTCAAACCCACAACCTTCTGATCGCAGGGGCTACCTCCTTAACCACTAGGACACCAGCCACCCCACAGAAATGTAATACGTGTAATAAATAAATGTAGTGATTTTGGGTGTGATTAGCCCTAAAGCAACTGCTATTCAACCTCATGGCTAAAGATATGCAGCTATTTTTTATGCACAACAATTGGTAAATTGACAGATATTTGCTTATAAAAATGTGTCAACATCAGAAAGACACTCAGATTGAAACATTCAGGCCGATATTTGCTACTTTATTTCCAGAACACAAAAGCATTTATATGGCATTAGTATACTGTGCTAAACTATCTGCATTTCAGATATTTTACAGTGTGATCACATTAGTGATCATGCTATTGTTCTTCTTAAGCTTCTATTATTATTCTTTCTATAGCTGCAAAAAGGGGTGACTTCTTGGAACACAGGAACATACATGAATATGTGGTGTATTGTATGTGTATGCAGCTTTTTGGTTGGATGGTGTGTTGATCACTCACTAACTTTAAGTAAATGCCTATCCTCACTAAGGTCGCAGGGACCTGGAGCCTATCCTGGGGTCTGTGGGCACGAGGTGGCGCGCTATCCAACCCCAGTGCGCCCAGACAGGCACCATTCACTCACACACTCACTGTGTCTATTTAGGATCCCAAATTCACCTGACAGCATGTCTTTGGACTGTGGGAGAAACTGGAGACACTGGAGGAAAGCCACACCACCATGAGGAGAAAACTGGAACTTCACACACTCAAGACCAGAACCCAGATTAAAGCCCCCAACCTGCAGGTATGAGGCAACATTCCTACCCACTGTACCACTATATTGATCATTATTATTGCCACTGACTTGTTGACTGGAACGTTCAGACATTGTGACGTCACGTCACTCTGTGAGTCAAGCTGAGCCGGTGGCTAAATCGCTAAAGAGAGAGGAGAAAGGCTATTTCTCCTCAAAAACATAATTAATAAAGAAACGATTCTCTGGCATTCGCTTGAGTGCTTTGAAGTGAGCCCCCTCCTTGCTCCAGCAATTTTTGGCCACTTTATGTCCACTTTTAATGGGACTTTTAACTCACTGAGCTGAGGAGTGAGAGCGTCACTGGTTCAAACCCTGGTAACACAAAATAGCCAGGCTTTGAGAGGCCCCCTTTTTCAGACATGCATAGGTAAATGAAATATGCAATCAGCCTGTGAGTGTTTGTTTAACGCTCTGATACTGCTGTTAGTTATCCAGCAAGCTGCTTTAGCCGAGCACTGTCTGTCTGTTTCGGCGGCCATGTCCATCACCCCCTCCAACATGGCTGCGGAAAGACAAGACATGTCTCTTGTGGTTGATTAAAACTAATCAGCTTGTGAATGTTTGTTTTAGTGCTGTTAGGTGGCCCAGCTGCTAGCCAGCTCAGTTAGCCAATTTGATGTTGTATCTACAGTTTTCTGGGTGAAGAAAGTGTTTATATTACTAAAGCGTGGTTTTGTGACAGTGTATGTTTTGTGCTTCCTGCTGCCGTGCATGTTGGATAATAATGAAACTAAAGTGCAGTAGTTTGAGAGTGAAAGCTGTTTTTGCTGTACGACAATGTCCTGTCTGTGCTGTTTTAACCTGTCTGTTGCATACGTGCATACCACCAGTGTGTGGGGACAGTACCTCTCTCAAGTGTCCCTCAGTGGTGCAACTAGCAGTCCTTGGATTCAAATCCACAACCTTCTGATCACAGGGGCAACTCCCTAACCACTAGGTCACCAGTCACCCCCCTCAGAGGGTGCTCACTGCCAATCCATTCTCGACTCATTGAAAGGCTTCCATTTTTTTCAGTCCGGTCTGTCTTGTGGTTTGACTGCAGCAATGCAAGCACAAACACATGCCAAGAAGTCACAATCTACATTAAGGAAAAAAAATGCAAATTCAAAGTGATGAACCCTTATATGTGGATTTTATATGTGAATGAAATTCAAATGTGACAGATTAATATGGGGTGGCAAGAAAAGGTATGTAAAACAATGGTATTGACAAATGTAATGTGCTTAAAACAATAACACAAATTCTGGTCTTCCATTTCTTTATTGAGGACAACCAAAAAAGTTGTAGTGGAAAAAAGTTAATTGCCTCAAAAAAGCTATTTGCAATGAAAAGTGTTGAAAATAGCTTGGGATGTTGGGATGCTTGGGAGTATTCATTTATTTAGAATATAAATAGTTTTTTCAGTTTCCTGAAAAATAGCTGTTTTGGACAGTTTCCGCCCGACAGCGACGATATGCTTATGTCAAAATCAACCCAAGAGCACCATAAAGACTCAACAGTGAGATAAAGAAACGACCTTGAATGACAACCAAATCTTTGAAGGCATCATTAGGAATGGCTTAATATGAGTCTACATTACGTAAAACATTGAATAAGTAGGGTGTCTATGGCAAGAGACCATGAAGGAAGCCTCTACTCACTAGTAAGAATGTTGCTGCATGTCTGAAGTTTGTGAAAGAAAATATTAACACTCCACAGCAGCATTGGCAAAATGTTTTGGGGACTTATGAAAGTAATATTGAATTATTTGTAAAGAACACACAGGATTACATATGGCGTAAAAAGGGCACTGCATATCATCATGATTTGGGCCTGCTTTGCTGTATCAGGGCCAGGCCAGGTTGCAGCCACTGAGAGGAAGATTGAGAGGAATTCCCAAGTGTGTCAACAACGTTTTTCAGGATAATGTGAGAATGTCTGTACATCAGCTGAAACTCTGTAGAAGTTGAAGGACAATGACCCAAAACACCAGAGCAAGTCCACAACAGGACGGCTTCAGAACACAAAATCTGTCTTCTGGAGTGGCCAAGTCTTAAAACAATGGAGATTCTATGGAATGGCTTAAAGAGAGTTGTACACATAAGACATCCAAAGAAAATGACAGAGCTAAAGCAGGTCTGCTAGGAAGAATGGGCTAAAATTCCCTCTGGTTCCCATCATGTGCAGACATGCTGGAATAGAAAAGGTTCTTCCCCAAAGTGTCCACAAAGTTGGAAGCATGGCCAAAGTGTCATGCTGAAGATTTAAGATTACCCATCACTATGTATATATATACATATACATATACTCACCTAAAGGATTATTAGGAACACCAGACTAATAAGGTGTTTGACCCCCTTTTGCCTTCAGAACTGCCTTAATTCTACGTGGCATTGATTCAACAAGGTGCTGAAAGCATTCTTTAGAAATGTTGGCCCA
>JBBPDC010000084.1:9804015-9816244 GCA_037974485.1 Hemigrammopetersius urotaenia | reverse complement strand
TCGGATCACATGCGTGCCGAACCGTGGAGAGGGATCCGTTCGGATCACGGATCAACAGTGATCCGTTGCACCACTACTCGCCTCTGTCGCCTTTGGCTCACTAGGGGCTCAGACCTGGACTCTGTAAACTGCTTTGCGGCAACTTGGTTGTTAAAAGCACCGTATAAATAAAATTGCATTAAATCATGATTCAGATTTCAACCTCTAAAAGGACAAACTGCATACCTGTGGCATCCTCAAGCTTCTGTCATCATTTGCTCTGTACCTCAACAGGTTTCCTCCAACCCATAACACTTTGACCTTGTCTTCACCAGAGCCACCCCCGCACTCTCTAACCCCCTCTCCATCTCTCCAACTATCATCTTTTCTTGTTCTCCCCTCAGACCCAACTCCAATCACTCTACCATTGTCTCTTCAACTACTCATCTTCACTCCACCTGCTCTTTCCTCTGCCATCCTGTCATCCTTGACTCCGCCTGGAGCAGAAATGACTCCCTTTTCTCTTCTCGCCGCTCCTTGTTCTACCAACCGACACGTGGCTCACGTTGTCAACCGCGGTTATCTGACATATAGCAGTAGAGGAAATATTATCAGAACTCTGATCTCCTCTCATATTGTTATCTTCTGTATAAATTCACCATGCACTGCAACGTCTTCCTGCTTCAAAGCCAAGCGAGCATAATGTGCGTCCAACCCTCGCAAACTCTTCGCCACATTTTCTTCACTGCTTCAATCTCTTGCTCCTCCTGTACTTTCTTCCCTCCTTTGTTGCGTCTTCTCCCTCAAACCACTCACATAATAAAAGCCTGCATGGAAACAGGTCATGGTCCAACGGCCTTTCAATTGTAGTCTCACTAATCCTAAAAAAAATAACATGCTTATCATTACTGAACAGCTATAGTTTCTCCTCACTCCTTCCTCTCCAAAGTTTTGTAACATTTTAGAACCAACTAAGATTATTTCTATCACAAAATAGGCTTCATGACCCAAACCAGTCTGGAATAAGAGCAGCACATTCTACAGAAACTGGATTTTTAGTCACTGAAGGGCTTTGTAAAGCCAAAACAGCTAAACTATCACTCATTAACGATTGCTCCCAAACTTGGTGGTCCCTTCTTTATAGCATCAGGAGAATTCATCCAATTCCTGCCTGGGCATCCTCTGAGGACCACAAAAGCTCTACAGATGATTCAGAATGCAGAATAATGTCTGGTCTTCAATACACCACTTACCTATCAGCACAATTTAGGCCACAGCTTGGTCTGAGCTTGCCCTTTTAGAGAATCGAGCACAAAAAGACCTGCATCAAGACATTTCTCAAATTTGCCACCAAAGTGGTGGAACGAATGCTGACCCTATATTCTCCTCAAATGGTGACTAAAGACCTACTTCTTCACTGCACACTTAATATGAGGATAACAAGTCAAATGTTCATGTCATAAACAAACATCTGTGTGTAATTTGATAGGGCCCTGTTGGAGGACTCTGTCTCTGGTAGAATCTGGGTCTATTAGCAGCTCTTAATTGTACGTCTAGGCTCGCTAGCGGAGCAAGTACTGTAAGTAGTTTCTAGGCATAGGGGGGCACCAGCAGGCACTCATTGTCAACAAATACAGATGGGTGTCAAATTAAAAGGGAAAATTCGAAATAAATTACTGTAGAAACATAAGGAGTGCAGATGCTTTGAAACAGATGTACTGCATGATACAGCCAAGCAATTAATATCCGGATACTCAGTGGCACAAAAGTTCTGAACAAACCCACCTGACCGTTACTATGGATCATGGTGGCACTAGGAAAAGTTCTAAGTGGAAAAGGGAAAGAGGATTCGTTTTTGGGGCACAGATGGCAGGAGCTTTAGTCACAAAGGCTGCTCGACTGGTCAGTGGTTCAATAGGAACAGTGACTAAAGTGACCTCTGCATATAAATCTACAGAAAAGACATCAGAACACGACTGAAAATGATGATCAAAAGCACACATTCAGTGGATGCGATACTCATGCACTGGTGTCAGGGGGAAAAAAAACAAGAACAGCTGTTCATGAGGTGAATGAGACTGTGCAGGATGTGCGATCAGTCTGTTCACAACTAGAACAAGGAATATTGAAGTAGAGTTGCTGTGCATAAATCCCTTATTACGAATGACAATTTGAGAGTTCGGTGGTATAAACACTACCTGTACGTATGTGGCATATCCAACATATACACCCAATAAGAACGTGTTAGAGAGAGAGACAGATAGAGATAGAGATAGATAGAGAGAGAGAGAGAGATAAAGAAAGAAAGAAAGAAAGAAAGAAAGAAAGTGATGAGACTATTCCCAGGGCCATTCAGTGGCAGCCAGTCAGTCACTCTGTCTCTCTCTCTCTTGCTCCATGGGTGTATTTACCGTCTGACACCATTAGCAGCATGGCAGACTAGAGAAGGCCTGGGGCTCAGTCTGACCCAGCTGTGTAAAAATACCCACCGCTCCCCTTTTAGCGCACACACACACACACACACACACACACTAAAAATGCTGTTTATCTCCCTATGCAGCCCTACAGCCCAGAACAGGACGCAACTGACTGCAGCACTTTCCACCACCCTCCCAGAAATAGCCTGAGCTTCAACTGTGGCCCAGATTGAGCTAGCTATCTACAGACAAGACCCAGGTTTCACTGTGAGACCAGCTTTCCCTCTTCTTTGACACAGTTCACAGTAGGTATAAGAATCTGTTCGTAGATCTGTGTGAAGCATTGCTACATACTGGGATTGCACTATGCCATAAGGGACAAAACACTGGTCAGTGAGTGAAGTGCAAAGTGCTCATTTGTCAGACGTGAACACAAAACAGCCCACAGTGAAGTTCTTTCTCTGTGTTTAACCCATTCATCAAGTGAAGTTTTGGTCAGACAGGATGGCACCAGGGGAGCAGGGTGGGGAGATGGTTACTTTGCTCATGGGTACCTCAGTGGTGCCACTAGCAGCCCTGGGATTCAAACCCACAACCTTCTGATCACAGGGCCGACTCCCTAACCACCAATAAACCAGCTGCCATGAGACATGCTCAGACTTTTTTTTAATTCATGGGCAATTCCAGTCAGCGAAGTCTCCTCTATTACACAATGCTACCAAATTGTGATTTGGCTGTTCATAAAACAGTCAGCTTAGTGTTCAACAAGAATGTTAACTGCCAATTCTGTCAGCTAGCACACACCTGCCTCGGCTTGCATTGTGCTGAGTGATGGGGAGAGGGTGGGTCATCTTTGAGTCCTGTAAGTGTTCTCTCAGACTTCTAGCAACAAATGGTTACGGCATCAAAGTCTCCTGCCAATGTCTGAATACCTCCAGTGTTATTCTTCTCAATGAACCCGCTGACAAGTAAACTTATCGACTCATTTGGCAGCAATAATGTCAGTGACAGTACAATCCTCTCAACAATATTAATTCATACTTAATTAAACTTATTGACAGTGAAACAAGTACAAAACAGTGAATCACTTGAATTTACAGTAGACAGAAGCAAAAGTCATATGCAGTTAAACTGTCCCTGCTTTAAACTCCCCTAAAACATAGAGTTTCCTGTCAAATGTTTAAACTGAGCTTGTTATGAGTGCGAGAAAACACACTGCATTCATAGCAGGAGGTAATATTGATAAAGTGTTTTGTTCTGTTGCCATGGTTAATGTTGCCTAATGTTGAATTTTGCATTTCAAACCTGACCATACAAGATGATGTCACTAATAATAGAGTTTTTTGAATACAATATTTAAAAAATATATATTTTCACCAAACTATGACTTGATCAATAAAATAGGAACTATAATTGAAAAGGTAAATTGGAATTGTGCAAAATGTAAGTATATGTAAGTATAATGCGTGTATAATGCACCATGATTAGGGGTTTAGGAGAGTTTTGTTGCCTAATGTCTAAGCCTGGGGCCTGGAGTCTGTCACATGCTGGTTAGAGGGAATTTCAGGGTATTTCAAATTGCTTTAAAAGAGCTGTTAATTAAAACAAGTAAATTAATAGAAATACGCTCCAAGGCTCTCTTTAGTGAAGAGTCACATTCAGTTACGATGTTGTTGTTTTAGACTGTTGTGCTTGAGAGAAACCATGGGCTGGAATCAAATTCTTTGTTAGTGCTCGCTCACGTACTTGGCCAATCAAAGCTATTCTGATTCTGATTTAAGAGAAGAAAACAGAATAAAGCATTTTTCAGAGAAATTGAAACAAGTCAACTAGGACAAACGTAAATATATTTTCTGTGATATGATTGGAAAGTATTTTGATATTGAACTGGATCATATCACCCAGCACTAGGGCTGATACACAGCATGTGGCGTTTCGATGGTGCAACTTGTTGTTGTACTTGCAGTTGTGCCAAATTTTCACCGGCTGCTTTGTCATCCTCCACTTTCCACTTTCTGCGGGGAGCCGGAGGTGACGAAAGATCCGCTGCTAGTAAGATGATCCCGGCCCACGCTGGTACCGCTGGGACCTGCAGTTAAGACCAGAACCCCCAGCAGCATCTCAGAATAGTCTGAAGAATGGCAGGAAGAGGGTTGCCATAGCGGCAGAGGTCAGTTGGGGTCAGCAGTATGTGTAGACAGAGATTCGAGGAATGGAGCGGAGCTGATTGTTCAGGACAGCCCTCCCCACCAACCCACACACACATACACACAGCAGTTTGGGGGGCTTCTAAAAGTGGTGTGAGAAAGGGACACTGTGTTCCTCACCCCTTTCCCTGCTTTCCCAGACCTGTGTGTGTTTTCTTACGCTTCTACACAACATCTGTTGCTTGGTAGTCGAGTTGCCGGAACTTTGGTTGATATTACAACAGAAGTTTTGATACCATTAAAAAAAACTCATTCAGCAAACACTCCTTAAAAGGCAACCTGTTTTTTCTATATGGACAAAAGTATTGGGACAACTCTGTTTTTCAAGGTTTAGGCTTGACCCCTTACTTCCAGCAAAGGTCAGTCTTGCTGCTTCAACAGACCAAGACATTTTGGACAAAGCCATGCTTCCAACTTTGTGGACACAGTTTGGGGAAGAACCTTTTCTATTCCAGCATGACTGTGTCCCAGTGCATAAAGCAAGGCCATGGTTTGATTTGGTGTGAAAAGGACTTGACTGGTGCACACAGAGTCCTGACCTCAACCCCATTCAGCACCTTTGGGATGAACTTGAGTGGAGATTACGAACCAGACCAGCTCATCCAACATCAGAGTCTGACCTCATAAATTCTCTACAGAATTAAAGGACACAAAATCCAATAGAAACTCCAAATTCTTGTGGAAAGCCTTTCAAGAAGAGTGGAAGCTGTAATAGCTGCAATGGGGGATGAACTCTGTATTAAAGTCTCTGTATTAAAGTTCGAATGCAATGTCATTAAAGTCCCTGGTCAGGCATCCCAATACTTTTGTCCATAAAATGTAGCTCCCTGTGCTCTGTGAAAACTGTGAAGCATGGAAAACAAAACATATTCAGTCTTTGTATGTTTTTGGTTACCATTTACTCCTCCCTGAAGATCAGCACATTTTCTGAATGTTGATTTTTTTAATGACCACTGCTATAATTCGCTGTCTCTGTGGAGGGGCCCGGATATGTGGTCACTGTTCACAGCAGGTTCAACTTTTTAAGCTAATTTACTCTAAAAGACCAGATACAGTCACAAAATCACGTTCCAGATAAGCATGTAATTTGCTTTGAAAGTCGCTTCTGTTCATGTTTACTATGATAATACCAATTTCCAGTAGCCTCATGTTTTAAATTAGCATTTTGTGTTAGCATCAAACTAATGGTGTTACATTTTACAGCAGTTTTTTAAATAACATATTAGCATATAATAAATAATACATATACAGCTCTGGAATAAAACAACCACTGCAAAAATGTTCAGTTTCTTAGGTTTTATCTTTTATAGGTATTGAACTAAACTGCTTTGCCTTAGTTTATGAGAACTGCTGACAACATTTCTCCTAGTTTCCAAATAAAAATATTGTTCAAAGTAAGAGAAGTGATGCTGCGTTTACAGAACTTGAATAATTCAAAGAAAACAAATCTCCTGTTCACTCTTAAACAAAATGGCAATAATTAGTTTTACCATCCAACTGTTCTCATTGTGAGAGAGTGTTGATTACAGTTTTCTGCATTTTTTGTATACAGTGTGTGATGAATGGACCAATACAAATAGCATAAACTTACTGGGAATAAATTCCATATTGACTTACATTGTTAGTTAAGAATGTTTTTGTCTTCTCCATTAGTTTGGAGATCCAGGGTCTCGTTCAACAGTATCACGATGTGAGTTCACAGAGAGTTACTGTTACATTGTAGCAGCACATTTAGACACTTTTGTCACATTGTTTTGCTTTCGCATGGGTGAGTATTGCCAGGTTTTCCTCTGCATATGGACACATGGAAGCAATTTTGATCTGAGGCTACAGATATCATAGCAAATCTGTGCCATACCGTTTTTGCTGGTGACCTAGTGGTTAGGGAGTTTCCCCTGCAATCAGAAGGGTGTGGGTTCAAATCCCAGGACTGCTAGTGGCACAACTGAGGTAGCCTTGAGCAGTGTACCGTTCCCACACACTGCTCTCCGGCTGCTGTGTTCCTGGCTGCCCCCTGCTTCACTTGGTGAATGGGTTAAATGCAAAGAAAGAATTTCACACTGTTCACACTGTGCTGTGGTGTGTTCATGTGTGATAAACGGACACTTTACACACTTTCTTTCTTTGACATCTTTCCTCACGTCACCTCTGGACACTTGCCATTTCTGTAATGATAAACAGTATTTTTGGATCGAGCTAAAACTTTCTGAAAAAGTAACTTTATAAGAGATGAAAAATGGTAACTATTAATCGTGGATAGGGGAATCATTTTGTTTCAGCATCATTTTGGTGATGTTGAAATATCATCAAAGATCTTTGTCAAGATTATTAATAAGCGCAAACCTCTGCATTAGATTGAGGTCCTTTGGATCTGAATAGTATTTGTATTCAACCACAATGATCTGTTCATGTAAGGAATTTGTCATGAAATAGGTCCCCTCTGCAAAACACAGAATTTCTATGGGTCTTTTATAGTCAGGACTGTCCACTGTGTCTCTTCAGTCATCCATATGTTGCAAAGTGCTGTGAGCTTGTAAGTAGATATTGTACGACTTTCTTCTCTTTCCTTTTTCTCACTGCATACAGTATCGCACTACAGGTTAGACTTTTAACCTTAAGCAGGACTGTGTAGGCTTACACAGATGTGTGTGTGTGTGTGTGTGTGTGTGTGTGTGTGTGTGTGTTCATTCCGGGAGAGTCATTAAACAACCCCACTGTTTGTTTTAGTTTCATGGTTATAAGTCAAGCGAAGGATCTGATGATCTTTCAAATTGGGCCTCAGAGCCATGCATACTCACACACACATACACACACACACACACACACACACACACACACATGCACATACTTAGGCACTCCCTAACTGTGCTTCTCTTTTGGGGCCCCTTGCCTAAACAGAGGAGACATGCTTTCTTCACCATTATTTACGTAAGGAAAACTCTGCAGAAACAGCTCTCTTTAACCGTTATAGCCACACATCCTCCTGGAGGAGGCTGACTCAGCACACACACACACACACACACACAATGATTAGTGGGGTAGTATGTTTGGAGAAAGAGAGAGAGAGAGAGATTCAATCTCATGATGAGCAATTACCAGCTCAAAACAAATCTCGGGCTCTCAAAAGCTGAGCTATTGCTGTAGATAGCCGTCACAAATTAATCTCTTTCACCAACGTGGGCCATTTGATCTTGCTGGAAACACTGGAAATATACATTAGGCTTTTTTTTTTTTAAACTTTACCCGGTTTTCTCAGTCCCCAGTTGAGTCATTGCTAATTCCCACCCACAGCCTAGATTTTCCTCTATGACATGTTACTAATGTATCAGAATCAAAATCCCAACCACAAACCACACGTATAATATTTTGATATGAACAAAAAAATCTGAAATAGGAGGTTTAGCATTTGATTACACTGGGTAACAAATTTGTATGAAGTGTCTTTGTATTATAAGGTTGTTGTAATACTGCTATGATTTTCATATTTGTCTCACTGATGCGTGTGTCTCACGCTCAATGCGTGAGAGTCGGCAACCCTGTTATCTACATGTACAACAAACAAACAACATTACCATCAATATCTGCGTCCAGGGATTGTATAAGAAACACTACAAAATGTAATGAAACAAATTTTTGTTATTGCATGCAGCTAGCATAAGAGGTCATTAGCGTCTAATAGTTTGTTAAACGATTTAGTGTTTAGTGCATGTTATTTAACGTAGTATATGTCGATAGTATCTCCTTTACTAAATTGTAGGGGAAATATTTAAACATGTAGTTTAGATTGAACAGGTTTGATCTTAGACTGCTCAAACTGCATGGATTGTTATTTGTTATACATACAGTTAAGTGTGATAGGGTAGTGTAGGCCACCTCTCCTACACCATCCTACCCCAGAGTACTAATCCTGGGTACCACACCTCCCCCTAATGCCGTTTCATACATTTTGGATTCTCCTTTAACCCTATGTGTGTGTTTTCTTACGCTTCTACACAACATCTGTTGCTTGGTAGTCGAGTTTCCAGAACTTAAAAGGCAACCATTTTTTTTCTTGATGGTTTGGTTTGGTTTGAAAAGGACTTGACTGGGCCACACAGAGTCCTGACCACAACCCCATCCAGCACCTTTGGGATGAACTTGAGTGGAGATTACGAACTAGACCTTCTCATCCAACATCAATGTCTGACCTCATAATTGCTCTATAGAATTAAAGGACACAAATTCCCACAGAAACTCCAGAATCTTGTGTAAATCTTTTCAAGAAGAGTGAAAGCAGTAATAGCTGCAATGGAGGATGAGGTGTGGTACCCAGGATTAGTAATCCATAGACCGGGAAAGCCGGGGGCATTGCATAGGAGAGCCTCATTTAGAGGAAGAAGGACATGGCCATGAAGCAACGCTATGTTCACAATCCTGCACTGATCTTGTATGTGCCATGAGGAATGTGGCGTGACTTTCATTTGGTTCTGGAAGAGCAAATGCTGTGTAACACTTAACACTCTGTTTTCCCACCGTTCTGAAGGTCACTATGACATAAGACATCGCAAACACAAGCGCCAACCACATCTAGCCATGAGGAAGAATGGACAAAGCGAGCTGGGCTTGAAAGAGGAAACAGAAAGTAGGCACAGGTGAGACTCTTTAGGGTAGAAAACAAAATGGACGTTACTGTGGTGTCCAGGATTAGTAGTCCAGGGAACAGAAGGGTATGGTGTAGCAGACGGGTTTGTGACAGTCTGTATTGTTTGTGTGTGACTTTGAGAACTGGTTTGTGAGGCTGCACAAAACGCAAGACAAGCCATCAAATTTTCTCTCAGAAATCCATTGCCCAAGTGTTGATTGAAGCTTATTTGTGCAGTTCTCAGCTCTCAGTTACTTGACTCACCAAACCAATAGCAAGCAGAAACTCTTTTTGAGTGCATGAGCCCTAAATTTGAATTTATTAAGCTTCTCTGAATGACAGATCTGGGTGCAGTTTTCTCTTTTCCTATCTTTGTCAACTGGATTATATAAATAGAGTGAGCTGAGCCCAGGTTCTCTGGCATATTTAATACTGTAAAGTAAAAAAAAAAAAACAACCCTCAGGCCAAGAGTGGACCTGGTGCATAGATCTTAGTTGGACATTTAAATCCAGGCTGTAAAATAGTTCATAGCTTCTCCTTGTTGTCTTCTGTCGTTTTCTTCCCAAGTGAAGGCCCTTCCTGAACAGAGCGTTATAGCAAAGCATCTAGCATGATGCCTGGATGCATGGTTGCTAACTGCTGTTTGCAACTGTGGACTGAATATAAAAACAGTTCCAGCAGGCATACTTTGAAACGTTCCTTACAAACGTCTGGCAGTCTTTCGCTCTCCGTTGGTGCTTGGGGCCTTTTTGCTCCTTGTATCACACCCAGAATGTACAAGCAGCTTTTTGTGCTCTGCTAGTTAAAATGCACGTTTAGGAAATTTCAACCAGTGAGGGAGTGGGGAAAAGAGTAAATCTGAAATAAGTGCAGAAGAATGACAACATGGATACACACTGTCTTGGTGTGGAGCAGATTCCTTTGGGTATGTGGACTGTAAATTCAGATGTCCCATAAACAGCGGAAAGGCCCAGTTAAACTTGTGTTTGCCTGCGTTTCGCATTACAGACTCCCGAGGTGAATACATTTGTATGTGAATTCTTGTGTGGCGTTCAACTTTTGAAATCTTTGACATGAATTTGTACCTTTGTGCGGTATCACTACTGCTGTGGCTGTATTGAACTATGAAGAGGCGGCCCTTCATATGTCAGTGCTAAATTATCCATTATATACAGTCAGTTGAAAAAGCATTATATTTACTTTTGTGATTTTACTATTTGTGGTAGGACTTGCCAATGGCTATTTACAGCTGCATACAAGTCACTCCAGTACCTCCAACCATGCCGGTTATTTGCATTTCCTTTGCAACAGATGAGTGTATGTCACTGTACCTCAGCAAGTATATAATTACCTTAAAATTACGTGTTGATGTAGCTTACATCAACATTTGTTTCACTGACAATTAGACCAGCTTCTCTCACGTCCACTTTGCAAATGTTAAATGTGACTTAACATATAGCTACACCGAATGGACGAAAGTATTGGGACACACCTGTTTTTCAGGGTTTGGGCCAGGCCCCTTACTTCCAGGGAAGGACTATCTTAATGCTTCAGCACACCAATATATTTTGGACAACTCCATTATTCCAACTTTGTGGACACAGTTTTGGGGAAGAATCTTTTCTATTCCAGCATGACTGTGTCCCAGTGCACAAAGCAAGCTCCATAAAGACATGGTTGGATGAGTTCGGTGTGAAAGAGTCCTGACCTCAACCCCATCCCTTGGGATGAACTGGAACAGAGATTGTGAGACAGACCTTCTCATCCAAAATCAGTGCCTGACCTCATAAATGCTCTACAGAATGAATGAGCACGGACTGCCACAGAAACTCCAAAATGTGGAAAGCCTTCCAAGAACATTGGAAGCTGGCATAGCTGCAAATGTGTACCAAGTCTGTATTAAAGCCCATGTATTTGAATGCAATGTCATCAAAGTCCCTGTTGGTGTAATGGTCAGGTGTCCCAATACTTTTGTACATATACTGTAGCTTGTCACATCTGGTATATGTACGCTACCTGCAAGCAATAATGCAGTTTTCAGAAATGAGTTATTGGACTGTAAAGGAAACAGCGTGTGCACTTCTGGTCTTTGTCATAAAAAATTGTCTAGTATCCCTGCTTTTCCTAAAATTCTTTTTAGGAAGAAGACCTTAAATGAGACTTCAAATTTAAATGTGACACATATAGGGTATGTGAATGTAGCAGTACGGTTATATAGCCGCTATCTTGTCTCATATTTGCTTGCCATTCTAGTCTGGATGTCTAATATTACCGAAAATCTGTTTTGCAGAAAGAACTTGAAGGGGGAATACGGTCACATACGTGCTAATGAGCATGTTTGCGCACACAGCTGTAGTTCTGTAAGAGTGTTAGCCGCAAGACAGCACATACTGTTCCATTCTTTGACAGAAGCAGGCCAAAGGGGAGAACTCTAGAACGTCTCAGACATTTAACACCTACAGATGAATGTGAGAGCCTTCTTTGTCAAAGAGGCCCGGGTCTGATCATGTTAAAGACTCAACTCTGCTTGTCTTAGCCTGTGTTTTGGGGGGAGTCCTGCATGTGTGTTACTAATATAGACATACCTCATTTGCCATGTTATATGTTTTGTTCTTCTATAAGGTGCGTTACAATATAGAAATATGTGCGAGTGTCCACATATGTGAGGAGGCACATGTACTTCCTCTCCGAGAGGCCTCTCTGGGCTGGGACCAGATCCCACATGTGTGCGTATGTGCATGTGTGTGTGTGTGTGTGTGTGTGTGTGTCTGTATGTGTGTGAGAGAAAATGAACTCGTTGCCCTAGTGCTGTTTTGAGGGCGGAGGGTCATAGGGTGCAGAATTCCTTCAGAGAAGCACTGTCTGTTTACAGCTCAGGGGCTACGCCATTGGAAAACACACTCACACACACGTACACTCACACACACGTACACTCACACACACACACACACACACACACACACACACACACACACACACACACACACACACACACACACACACA
>JBBPDC010000084.1:9757546-9776427 GCA_037974485.1 Hemigrammopetersius urotaenia | reverse complement strand
CACACACACACACACACACACACACACACACACACACACACACACACACACACACACACACACACACACACACCCTAGCTGCTGTTTTTTTTTTTTTTTTACACGTCTTTATAAACTGTTTATTCTCCCCCGTTTTCATTCATAACTACTGTAGCACTGTAACCATGGAAACCACAGCTTGTGCTCTTGGACACCAAACAAAATCGAGCGAGTGGCTCCAGCGCCGAGGCGAACACCGTCTCACAGATGAGATATTTAGCTGCTGTGCAGTCAGGCGGCGTGACTGGAGTGAATACAAGAACAATTCACAAAGTAATGGACTGTTGAACTTTAGTGTTGAATTTTACAGGCATGTAGGGATTGAGGAGTGGTACCAGCTGATGTCTGGTCATTAAAAATATGAATAAACTCCTGGATAGATTATTGTTAATGCAGTGTTCCTGCATTCTAACACCGCTGGGGTTTTGAAAAGGCTGATGCTGGATGGACTGGAATCATATGAAACGTTGATTAAATTTTTTTTGTTTTCCTGACCATGAATTGCAAATGAACCCTTTGTTTCCCAACAATTAATCAAAAAAAATAGTGATTATTATTGTCATTAGTGGTGCAACGGATCAAAAAATTCACGGTTCAGATCGGATCATGGTATTAAGTCACGGATCGGATCACTTTTCGGATCAGCGAAAAAAAGACAAATTAAACTTTACATTTATTTAAGTATTTTTGCCCTTTAAAAACATTCCACTCAAGACTCAGTCCACGCAATTATATAACGACAATATAGAGCAGAATTACAGTAAACCCCCAGTTTTACGCGGATCCGGACTCGCGGATCCAGTCTCACACGTTTTTTTTTTTTTCGTTTTTTTTAGAAGAAACTGATGGTTTTACGCGGAAATATTCAAAACAACGCGGAACCTGCAAACATTCTTCACTTTTTTTTTTTTTTGCTTTTTCGTGCCAATATGTTTTTTTTTTTAACTCATTTTAGTTCTTCTGGCTCCCCGTGCATGACCGTAGGGCTCTCTCTCTGTCTGTCTCTCTCTTACTCTCTCTCTCTCTCTGTCTCTCTCTTACTCTCTCTCTCTCTCTGTCTCTCTCTTACTCTCTCTCTCTCTCTCTCAAAACAGGAGGACATCAGCCAATAACTGGAAGTTTAGCTGAATTTATATTTGGATTACTATTTATGTTTGTAGTAAATTATATATTTTAATAATTTAGAACTAAAATAAGTAAAAATAACCCTCCATATTGCCGCAAAAAAAAAAAAAAAATCTTTGCACGTTCCGTGTTGTTTGGGAGATTTCCGCATAAAACGATCAGTTTCGCTCACAAAAAAAATCTGCGTCTGTCTGGACCTGCGACTCCTGATCCGTGTAAAACTGGGGGATTACTGTATATATACATATACATAACATTCCTTGAATTATTTTCCAGTAAATAATGTGTTACACACTGAATAGTTCTGTTTACCTTAGAAAGTTGCTCTTGGTCAAATATTTGGAAGGGAACGCATGATGTTTCAGTTACACAAATGATAACTGGAAAATTGCTCGCTCTCTCTCTGTCTCTGGAGTAAGCAGTATCAAGTAAAAGTATTAAGTTTTTTGTTTCTAAGAAGTACCTGTTATTTGGTGAACTGGTTAGAAGAACAGGCCTAGCTCCAGATTTCTCCTCAGTGGCTTCAGCCCTTGCTTGGATTTGTGAAATTCCACAAGCAGCATATCTGATTTAATCTTATGATGTATTAAGTGAGCCAAGCCAGGTATTTCACAATACTGGGCTTCCACAAGGTGGAATATATTAGGTAGCAAGTAAACAGTCAGCTGTTGAAATTGATGTGTTGGACGCTGAAAAATGAGAATGTGTGAGGGTCTGAGCAGCTTTCACAGGGGCCAAAATGTGAGTCAGGGCATCTCCGAAATGGCAGGAGTTGTGGGGTTTTCCTGGGATGCAGTGGTTGCTACCTACCAAAAGCGGTCCAGGGAAGGACAATACGTGAACTGGGCACTCAGGATACACAGTGCCTACAGTATCAACATGAGTAGCAGATCTGGACCATGAATCAATAAAAGAAGCAATAAAAGAATGTCTGATGAATCACATATAATATCATGTACATGTGCATCCCTTGTCTGGGGAAGAGATGGCACCATGTTGTACTATTGGAAGAAAGCAAACAGGTAGAGGCATTGTGATGCTCTGGGCAATGTTCTGCTGGGAAACCTTGATTCCTAGCATTCGTGTGGATGATACTTTGATGTGTAGCTCCTACCTAAACCTTGCTTGGAAGTATAGTGTTAATTTTGGCCAGTAATTTTTATACTAATTATTTACATGTTGTCAATTTGTAATATATTTCATCAGAGTTGTCATTTTCAAACGTTTACTTGTGATTGCCTCATTGTTGTCATGGAAATTAGTTCACTGACAGACAATTTTTGTCATCGCCGTGTTGCCTTTGACACTTAAAAAACATTCAGGAATACTTGATCATGTACTTCTAAGTGTTAATCTCAGTTTGACTGAACATCTGTTGGATGTGCTTCATGGAGGTCCCACCTTATACAGAAACAAAGCTGATTTCCATATGCTGTAGTTTTTATGAAGGTTTTTCAATTGTCTGATACAAGCACAATGTGTTACTATTTTATGGACACTTTCCCTGTAATTAAACTGCATTTTACCTTTACATAATTGACAAACTTCATGCTACATTTGTAATTGTATTTTATTTGTGATTGAATGCTTTCTACCCTTTTTTGTAGAATGCACAGTGTATTGAAGTGCTCAGATGTTCAATTCAGCAATTATACCACTGTAATATTTTGTTTCTTGTTGCTTGGTTGTTATTCAGTGTTGATTTTGGTGTATATTTTGCATTGGAAGCTTTTTTAATGTGGGTGTTACACACTGGTGGGGGGTCTGGGCTAGCTTTAGTGTAGTGTTTTTTCTGGGGAGGGTGGGTTGCAGAAAATATGGAACAAAGTGTGTTCTACCTGTCTTTCATCTTTCAAATACAGAACAATTCCGCATTTCATGGAACGATTGTCAGCTCTGTTTATGGCAAAGTGATGGAAACAGTGGGGGGGTGTAATGACGAAACGAATGATTTTTAAAAGTATAATGGCTCCAGCACCCATATGTGTATCATTGTCTCGTAATATCCTCCCTCTTTTCTTCTTCAGTTTCTTCACTGACTGAGGCATTAACTTCCTCGTTCTTTAATTGAAATGCTTCTCGTTGGTGATGCTTTTCTTTTCATCATCATTACAGCACTTGAGTCCATCATGCTTCATGTTATTGTGTTGCTTACTCCAGCGGTTGACTTTTGTAAAAGATACAAATAGTCTTTGTGCGATACACGGCACAGTTGGCCAGTGCATCATTATTCCTGTGCCAGACAAATCCTGCTATAGATCAATAACAGTGATGTGAGGATTGTGCTTTGTAGTTTAGAAAGTGTTTTCTTTCAGATCTTATCCTGACCTTAAGGGTTCTCTTTAACCTCCATTTCCTGATGACATTACAAGCATAAGGTGTTTACTATCTTTTATAATCTTCCTTCATTAGAGTCAACTCTCTCGGTCAGATCCTCAGTTAGCTTCTTGGATTAGTCCTGACTTGCGTGCCGAAATGTTTGCGTGTTAATTTTTTTTTTAGATATTCTGATTATTTTAATTTTGCTTACCATCTTACACAAAAGTAGTGGGAACAGAAGTAATATCCAGTGCTACACAGACGAACCGACCGAATACAGAAATGTTTGTTGTGTTCGAGCTTGAGAAATGTGTTTTTTGTTTTGTTTGTTTGTTTTGTAATAAACCGAATGTATCTTTTAGCTTTTATATTGCACTTTTTGTAGTAGCATTTATGTTAAGAAATTGAATTATAGATTTCAATTGGGAATTGTGAGCTCTTTTGCATTTAATTGTATGTTTTATGTAAGAGTAATACATTTAGAGTAACGTATCCTTTTACTCAACAGAAGAGAACACAATGGAAAAAATATTATCTATTCGTTGGAATGTATCATGACATTTTACTTTTTTAAAGGTAGCGAACACACTGGAATGGACAAAATTCGCATTTAAATAAAAGGCAGGGGGACAATTATAGTTTTAATTCAATATTTGTAAAAAGTAATCTACTTAAATAGTACACTTTTGTGTAAAAGGCATTAATACAGTTGGATAATGGACTCGTATCTAGTTATCTAGAACTGTGTGTCTTAACCAGTTTTTTTCTAATGATATATGCAGTGTTTGAGCATTCTAGATGTTCTGAAGATACCCACAGTGAACTGAAAAGCTAAGTAAGCTGTAATATATAATGACATTTTTTGCATATTTACCTATTCTACCAGTTTCAGTTACTCAGGTTTATGGATGAGTTGTATCCATCTGTTGTAAAATGGTTACCCTGATCTTGTTACACCTACATCTGTAACTTCTCTCTGTCTCTGTGGCCTTAAGAATAGGGGAGCTGTTCAACAGCTAGAGAGAAAGGTTTGACAAAGTCAAGGTAAACGAGGGACCGGTCCTTGGCTTTGCAGCACGCCAACAAACAAATGTTGCTTGTCATTTGCTTATTGAACAGGCAGCTGGTTGACAAAACCCAGATGGATTCGGCGACTTCAGACGCTAAGCTATCAGTGCAGTCACTTGCTTTTCTTGGAAAAGTTTCCTCTTTTCATTTTCCACTTTCCTTCATTTGTCTCCGCCTTCTCTAGACTTTCTTTATAGACTTTCTATGGAGATGGCACTGATGTGTTATTCAGTGTGAGTATCAAGCCCGTACCCGCAGAAAATGCTGTCTCAGATATTAAGGGCAAGAGAGAATGTTTTCAATCTAGGCTGAAAAATCATAATGTATAGTCACTGTATCTGTATTGACATGGAAGTAGTGGTATATGATGTTTCTTAGGTTTATATTGATGTAAAATACTGCTTTGGTGTAGAACCAGGGGTCTCAAACTTTAAAAAAAAAAAACATGAAACTTTAAAAGTAAAAAAAACTGAATGTGTTATTTCTGATTGTAAGGATGCAGAGTTCAGTCACGTATATCAGTGGTCCCCAAATCCCGGGCCGTGGACCGGTACCGGGCCGTGGGTCATGTGGTACCGGTCCGCGGGCTGCACAGAAAAAAAACCGTGGATGTTACCCGTGTTCTGTTGTCGGCTCGTTGTTATGAAAATGCTGTTAATAAAGCTGCGAGTACACACTGGATTTATGTTTATTATAGTATTTTAAAGATACCCCATTATTATATATTTAAAATATCCCCATTTTTATGCGTATCATTTGTATAATATACGTATATTTATCTGCCGCTCCTTATAGGCCGGGCCGTGAAAATAGTTTCTGATATTAAACTGGTCCGTGACCAAATAAAGGTTGGGGACCACTGACGTATATGAGAGAGAGAGAGAGAGAGAGAGAGAGAGAGAGAGAGAGAGAGAGAGAGAGAGACAGACAGTTACTGGGACAGACTTACTTGTGATTGTAAATATCTGTATATGATTCGATTTGTTATGGTGTGTGTTACAAATGCCATTATAATACTAATGTGTGTGAAACCTGAAGTCTTCCAAAAACCGTATGATGTATGTGTGGGGATTTTTACAGTAAAAACGAGTCAAATGGATTTTCTGATTTTGTCTTTTTGGGGTCTGCTGCACCTCAGCAACCATTAGTAACCATCTAGCAACCTCATAGCAACCACCTGACCACAACCCTAGTTTCCATAGCAACCGCGCAATCATACTTCGCATTCTCTCATGGAAATGCATCTAGTTTGGCAAGTGATGTTTCTGTTGGGCTGTCAGTAATAAAAAGCTTCGTCCTATTGGATAGTAGAGTGTTTCGTTCTTTCAGATGGCCGTCTTAAATGGATTGCTTCAAATAATTCTATAAAAAAACATAAATGTGTATGTATCAGCCAATATTCAGTCATCCAGTATCGTATCGGGGAAGGAAACATGGGATCATGCCACCTGTAGTTATTGTCAATCTCATCCTTGGCCTCAGATGACTCCTCTTCAGATCCACGCCTTTGAAACGGAACCAGATCGAATCGATAAGTCACCATAAACAGATCCTCGGCCACAGAACAGAAGACGCTATTGTTCTCCTGCCATTTTAGTTGATTGTGCATTAGTGAGTGATTAAGGGCCGCTGTGAAAGAGCATAGCGGGAGTGCTTTCTGAAACCATCTGAAACCTCGGCTCATGTGGAACAGCAGAGCGCTATCAATCTCTGTCTTTCATATCCTAATGAATGTGATTCTATGTGCACAGGGGCATTATATGCACTGGGGAAGGTCCTAGACCGACACGGTGCCACAAGAGGTACAGAAAAAGTCCTCAACAGAAACTGAAAGTGCAGAATTCCATGTTAACCGGAAACATGTGAGTGTACTTCAAACCATGTGCATTCAAACAACACACACACCCAAAACGCACTCACACACACATGTGACATTGTTAGTGTGTTCTTCTCTTCAATGCATATACTTAATACAAGCCAACTGATTTATGCAAACTCAGAATATGAAAGGAGAACAGAGGCACCGTGTCTTTGCAAACCAAATCAATGCATTTTACTACACTTGCCTTTCATTTGCAAAGAACTGTCAGAGCTTCCACACGAACGCAAAATCCATATATTTTTAGTGTGAACCTTTGTATTTGTATAGAAAAAAACTCTTCTTTTGACATTTGATATTGAAGTCACCACTAGAAATGGTTCACTTTAACCATATATAAAATTTTTTGTGTTGAATGGACAGTTTTTTGGTTTTGTTATGTGTTGTGCTTTACTGTGTAAAATTGTATTATTTATTAGTAAGGCTACAAAGGTAATTGACCTAAATGTGGTCTGTGGATATGTAGAACTGTAGCAAAAATGTGTAGAATTGAGGTAAAAATGGCTTTATTAACATCTTGTAAGTGTACTGACATTTAAACAAAAAAGCGATATTAGTAATACTAGAATAATACTACGATATTAGAAATACGCAATCGAACTAGAAATGGTTTGTTTTGTAAAGTTACTATTTTAGACCATTTCTATCATCTGCGTCAGGTCATGAACTCACTCTGATTAATATGCTATGAATTATTCAAGCAATTTGAAGGAAAAAAGCAATTCTGTATTCACTTTTTTGATTTTTTTATTTAATGACAATAAGAATTTTCAGAAATCTTGACTCATTCAAATGGCCATTTTGAAACTGTAAGCGTCAAAATAAACGGAATTGTCAGTTTTTTTATTGTCAGCATTATCGGTAATGTGAAATAATTGTTTCGGTAAAATTGGTTGTAAGTAGTTTTAATATTATTGTGCTACAAAAATAGCTCTATATGCTCTGAAATACTGGGTTTGTTGCTGAAGTTTCCAGTTTTATTGGTCTGGTCTTATTGTTGTACGGAACAGCTTCTCTTACTGCAGTCCATTTTCAATCTGGTTTGAGCTCCCAGCTTTGTTTACTTTGAACTCAAGCTGACCTGCCCGGGAGACGCTGTGTTCTTGGGTTATTTCCGAGAGTTGTCCCTTTTGATCTGAATTTGTCTGCATCTCAATGAGGGATGTTCATAAGGGGCCTGTTTCTTTGCTTGATTATGAAGGGAGGATGTTTTTAACTTAGTGTCACTCGCCTGGGAGATCAGTTCCTATGCATTTGCATTTTCTGTAATGTAAACTTCATAGTCTAAGGTTTCCAGGGAGTCTGCAAAGGGCAAGCGAGTTCTTATTTGATGTCGATAATGCACCCAGAAAATATTTTTGTTGAGTGGGTTGGTGCGGGTGGAGTAGGGTCATTAAACACAGCTGCTGTGTACAATGTGCTAACCTCAACAACCCAGCTGACGGGAAGGGGAGGGGAGAGGGGGGGGCAGGGGGGGGTCAGTGTTGAGAGTGTGGTGGTCAGTGTGACGGGCTGCCATGGATAAATCAGTGGGAAATACTGACGATACGAGGTACAACATTTTTACATAATAAAATATGTTGCAGGTTTAATAGCGGCTGAGAGATAAATAAAGACAATAACAAAAATAGAAACTCACTCACACATATATATATGCGTATGTGTGTAGTGTTGTCAAAAGACCCAGTACTTCGGTACCAAGTCGGTACTGAAAATTTTAAATGTTACGGTACCAGGTTTTCTGAAGAACCGGTGGTACCGAGCACCCTGTCAACACTGCGCTGTGTGTGTATTGTGCAGTTGCGTCTTCTTCGTAAAAGCAAAGAGACATGGCGACCGGCGGTGCTGCGGATGAGGCGGCTCTGAATCCGCTCGTTGAAAAGAAAGGAGGAAAGAGCCGCATGTGGAAATATTTTGTTTTTGCGGCTGATGACAAGGGCAACATCACTGATCACCAGAAATCCATTTGCAAGCGGTGTCATCCAAGTTTTATGTCAAAAGGAGGAAATACATTGAACCTTATAAAACACCTCAAAGACCGTCACCCAGATTTAATGAAATAATTCAAGCAGACAAGTTTAAATTGTATTTAATGTTTAGAACTTTTGTTATAAAATATACCCTATAGTAATTTGCATGTCGGACTGAAATAAACATTGCCATTTGCTTAGTTAATCGTTAGCATAAGCGTGGCTAATGCTAACGCGAGTATCAGAATAAAGTTTCTTTATTAACTATTTAATGCTCCTGTAGCGTTTAAAACAGGACATAATAGCGTACTATGTTTACACACCAGAGGCTGACCTGTGTAGCCAAAATATGTGTGTTAGAGAACAAATGTATGGTTAACGTTTGTATCTTTAAAATCGGTCCATCAGAACAGCAGTTCTAGGTTATGAAATATGGTTTGCGCAGTTTGATTAAATAAAAGTCCAGTCAAATACAGTCCTGTATGGTTTGGTAAGGCTTTACAATAAGATACTATTCATTTACATGACTTCATATGTTATCTAACATCAAGTTAGAGTGAGTGAACATTAAGTACCGGGTCTTTTGACAACACTATACAAATGTTTAAGTTTATTAATAAGAAGAGTGTGTTATTCAGTCGTTTGTTTAATTATTGTTTGTTATTAACAAACAATAACACATTCCAGAACTATTCATGCAAAATCAATACCCACTGTTGTGGCTGAACACGATCAAATCCTCACAGCGATGTTCCAACCATAGTGTAAGGTCTTCCCAGAAGAGTATAGCAGCAAAGAGAGGACAGATTCTCTATGATTATTCTTGATTTCAGAAGAAACTTATGTCTAAAATCTTATGATGGGCGATTCAAATGTCCAAAAGTCAACATACACAATATAGACAAATGTAATGGGACCCATTATCATTAGACCAACAGGGACTTTAATGACACTGCATTCAGATACATAGACTTTCATTTGGAGTTGGTCCCCCTTTGCTACAATGTTCTGGACTCTGAGGGTAACTTTCTATAACAAACTAGATAACGTGTGAATGCCCTGCAATGCAAATAGCTTTGGTTTTATATTTGATTTGATTACATTAATGTTTAAGTTGAGATTTACAGAAATATTTGAACTCCAGCTGTGTAACAGTGTTAAAGGGACAATGTTATTGAAATCTAGTTCATATAGCAGTACTATATAAATGCAAAGTACAATAGCATTTAAATCATAACATATCATGTAAGATAATAACGTATCCAATATACCCAAATTAACTTATATCTATTAAGAGCCTGATAGGATGCACTCTTTGGCGTTTAAAGTACTTGATTGTGGTGCTGTTCAGTAGCAAAATTAATTTAACAATCTAGATAGGGATATGCAGATAAGTATTTCTAACTAAACTAAATCAGAGGCTATAACCAACGTGGCCCAGCCTCAAGGCAGCAAAGTGGAATGTGAGTGACAAATATATAGGATGTTGTTGAATGAAATTACATTAAATCAATTCAGACCCAAGTCAGAGCATCAGTTGTGTGGTGTTTTCCCTCAGCTTTTGTTTGGGATTTTGCCCTCTGTCCCGATACCCTCTTTGTTCGCCCCTTCTGCTGTGGGGGGGGGCTTTTTGCAGCTTGGCATTGGCGCAGGCAGGGCAGGTGAGGGGCAGACGTTGAGGATCAGCAGCCAAATCTGTTCATTCATTCACATTGAAGTGGAGGTGGCGAGGGGTCCTCATGCCCCTGGTCTCCCATCTTTGATTTCATCTCTTGTGACATTTTGGACATATTTTGGCTTCCAGAAAAGTGGACCACAATTTATCCCCTCACTATATTGACATTCACTGTGCTTGCCTTTGCAGTGAACAAGAATCTGTAAAAATAAGCTTTAAAGAGCTTCAAAAGCTTTAAAAGTCGGTTTCAAGGTCAACTTGATTTCAGGATCAAGGGTGTAACTCTTACTATAGAGTTATTATTGTCATTTGATTTATATTATGTTAAAGTCTGTAAGGTTAACACATTATTTTATTACTATTAATAATAAGTGTAGTACAGCTCTGGAAAAAACAAAGACCACTTCTATTTACTTTTAAATCAGCGTCTCTATGAGTACGACAACCATTCCATGCCAGTGTCTGTTAAATTCCTACACATTTACATTTACGGCATTTATCTGATGCTTTTATCCAAAGTGACTTCCATTCCAACTACAGGGGCAGTCTCCCTGGAGCAACTTGGGGTTAAGGGTCTTGCTCAGGGACCCAGTGGTGGTGTGCTGAAGGTCGAACCCATGACCTCTTGCGCCAGAGGCAAGTATCCTACCACTAGGCCACCACCAGTGGTACACAAACACCTCATTCTGCTTCATGAGGTACTGATTAGTGATCACCTGAGTCACATCTTATTTAATGAGGAAAAGTATAAAAACACTTCTGTAAAACACTACTAAAAGTTCATCAAAGGTAATTATTGCCATTTAGTTTAGTTGTTTAGTTGTTTGTTTTCTTTGAATTATTCAAGTTCTGTAAAACTCATTTCTCTTATTCTGATGTTTAGTCATTTCCTTTAAAATGCTTTAAGGAACAATATTTTTATTTGGAAATTAGGAGTAATATTGGCAGCACTTCTTAAAAACTAAGGCAAATCTGTTCAGTTCAATTCTTGCACCTATAAAAGGTAAAACATTTTTGCAGTGGTTGTCTGTCCAGTGTAAATTGCAAGTATGCAACTCTCTGCCAATATAGATATGATCCCTATATTATCAGGCATGCATAATTAAAAATTACAACATGCTTTTATCGTTATGGGTGGTATTGGCTAAGTAGGTAAAACACTTGCCTGAACCTGGTGACCACAAAGTCACCGGTTCTAACCCCCCCCCACTTTCTACCATGTGTCCTTGAACAAGACACTTAACCCTCAGTTGCTCCAGGGGGACAGTCCTTGTAACTAATGACTGTAAGTCGCTCTGGATAAGAATGTCAGCCCTTTACCCTTTATCAGTAGACATGCCGGTATTCAGTTATGAGGTATATTCACGAGAACAGCCTGTCCCTTTAGAAGTTACTCTACAGTATAACTGTAGTATAATTTGATGTTTGTACAGCTGCTAGTGTGTTACTCGTTGGAGCACCTTTATAAGTAATAGTTGCAGCTTCACTGTTAGCATGCGTGCTAAAGCTTTGGTGGAGAATGCTGTTCCTCTTGTAAGGTGACCATTCTTTCATATGTGAACACACCACAGTGTGAACATCACAAAATTCTTTCTCTGTATTTAACCCATTCACCAAGTGAAGGAGAGGGCAGCCAGGAACACAGCACCAGGGGAACAGTGTGTGGGGAGGGTACCTTGCTCAAGGGCACATCAGTGGTGCCACTAGCAGTCCTGGGATTCAAAACCACAACTTTCTGAGTGTTTCTGAGGGAGTTTTTCCTCACCTCTGTCATCTTTGACTCACTAGGGGCTTGGACCTGGACTCTGTAAAGCTGCTCTGTGACAACATTGGTTCTAAAAAGTGCTATATAAATCAAAATGAAATGAATTTAATTTAATTGATGGCTCTAGCAACCGGCTTTAGGAGAAATCAGTGACAACTTCTAGAAATCCAGCCATTGTACAAAAAACCATAAGTGTTTTTGATCCAGGAAAGACATCTGTGATATGGATAACCGCCATAATGATATTGTTATTAGAAAATGGCATCCAGAACCCTTTTCTAAAAATCAATTTTCTGACACATCCATCTCTCATTTTCATACCATGATAATGTTATAAACCGTAATAAAATGTTAATTATTATGATGTTGTCGTCGGTGATAACTGTGAGTTCTAAGGTTAATTCATGAAGTGAAGGTTAATTCATGAATTAATGGAAGTACTAATAAATGTACTTCAAATACGTTTTTAAGAGATTTTAAGAGGGAAGCAGGGGAATGTATATGTTGTTGCACAACATGATGTCTGCAGAATGTGCTGCAATGAAAGGCGTCCCCCAGGCATGTTAAGTCATGGATGTGGTGGGAAGCCATATTGAGAGGAAACCACCACGAACCTGTGATACAGACCACACGCAGCCAAACCAGTCAAACTAAAAGCCCCTCGGATCGTAATGAAAAGTATGACACTGCAAGAAGTGCGAAAAGGGGGCTAAGGCAGAGACACGGGAGCACTCGACTGTATTTCAGCGTCTAGAGAGGTGGATGGGCAGCCAGACTGTGACCGACTGACACACACACACACACACAGAGTCGACAGACAGAGGGAGCATTGGGCAGCCAGTGCCTGGATTTAGATGGCCATGTAAACAAGCAAATAGACATTGAGACCATGACAGACAGACGGACAGATGAGCAGACAGATGGACAGAGAGAGATGGAGGGGACAGGAGACAAAACACAATTAATTGTGGGTATTTAGCGTGGCTTTCTGTGAGGAATGCAAAAATATATATATATTTTTTTTCTGCACTGTGTGGATCTTTTTGGAGCTCAGGGAGATAGAGAGAGAGAGAGAGAGTGGGTGACAGAGGGAGAGAGAGAGAGAGAGACAGAGAAAATAATCAAAATAATCTTCGGCCTCAGCCATTTTGATGAGGCTAAGGAAGTGCACCTTTCTCTCTCTCTCTCTCTCTCTCTCTCTCTCCGTCTCTACGTGGCTTGGATTGGATGCATGCTGGAAGGGAAGGAGGAGGAGAGGGAGAGGGAGAGGGAAAGAGAGCAAGAGAGAAAGAGAGTGACAGAGAGAGAGACGGTGCAGCTCGCCCGAGAGGGAGACGTTGGCATATTTGCCGAAAAAGAAATCCGGTGTGAAAGCAGTCCTTTTTTCAGTCCTTTACTTTTTCTTTTCTTTTCTTTTCTTTTCAGCATTTGTGCCTCGTTTTTCTTTTCTCTCTTTTTTTTTTTTTTACCTCAGTCAGAATCTTCTGTTAAGCCTCTATTATTTTGTGTAGCACGCTCTCACTCTCTCTCTCTCCCCTTCTCGTCTCAGTATCTCTCTCCCTATGTCCCAAACTTTCCCTTTGTGCTTCTGATTTTTTCCCCTCTCTGTCCGAAGCATCTTTTTCTTGTTGTTGTTGTTGTTGTTATCCCCCGTTAAGTTTTATGCTTGGGAGTTAAAGACAAAAGGGGAAATCGTGCACATTTTGGCACCGTTGAGGCGAGTCAGAACCGCAGCCAAGGACCCTGCTGTGATCCAAAAAACTCGAGCAGAGCGAAGCGCCAAAAAAAAAGAAAAAAAAAAAAAGAAAACACCACCCTTTCCTTTGCTTGGTCACAAATTCCACTTTCCCTGTAGCCTGGGCAGTGGTGAAACTCCTCCTCGACCACATCTCACCGCGTTCGACCTTTTCTTTTTTCCGCCTTCTCTCCTCTCTCCCTCTTCCACGGAACCTTTTTTCAGAAACCTGTTTTTTCGGGGCTTTCTTGCCTCTGCTGGTAAAAAACGTGGATGGGAGCCGCCGCACGGGAGGGTGGCCGAAGGGACAGGACTGTTTTTTTTTTTTTTTCAGCCTTTTTCTGACAATGACTTGGCCATATTCAGTTGTTGATCTAGCGCCGGGACTTTGCGGTCATAGCTTTCTCTGTACGCTCCCCATTCATGTCTGGACCTGTCTGAGTATTAAATGGTTTGATTTTGTGAGTAAACCCTTTTTTTTGGCTTTGTGCTAATGTGATGTGTCCCTTTTCTTCTTCCAGATTTCTTTTTTTGTTTGTTTATTTACTTCTTTTTCATTTTTTGGCAACGGAATCGGCCTAGCCTGCACCCCAAGCCGGCCTCCATGTTACCGCCAAGAGAAGACTGTGGCTGCTCCTATTCGGACCCCGCACCGGTCAGCGCCATTCCCGACGCCCGTCCTCCGCCGGTACGCTCCTTTTTCTTATGCCTTTTTCCCTCTTCTTCATTTTGCGCTGTTCTTTTTCGTTTCAGGGTAATCCGACATAAAACGTTTTTCTTTTTTGCAACCGCGCCGTATTTCTTATTTGGTCCAGAATTTTCGCTCGTTCGAAGTTCTCGCCGTCGCTGTCGAGATCGGAATAAGATCTCAAAAAGAAAAAGAAATGAATCAAAAATACACAAATAAAATTACAAAAATCCAAACAATAATTATGATATATTTTCCCAAAGGTTTGCATCTCTGCCTTTAAGACTGTTCAGATACATCTCATCTGCAGATGTTAAATAACGTTTTTCATCTCAGATTCCGCAGAAACACTTCAATAAACAAATGTTGCTGTAGCTTTACTTTTTTTTTTGCTTGTTATGTCTCTCTATGCTTTTTTTGCCACATAATACAGCACTACTGACCAAGGATCGATCATTCGACAGCATTCTCCATGGAGCAGCATTTTGAATGTGAAATCTGAGTTGGTCTGATTTGCAAAGCACTTGGCTAACACTGCACCAACCCACTAACCCTTCATTTTCATTCCAAGATGTTCCAGATTGTATATGTTTCGACTCCTGACAAACCTGACAAATATTAGTTGACATATCTGCTGCCCACATTATAAAACTCATGATTAGCTTCATTGTTTTTATCTGATTTTTCTAAGGGAGTGGCAGCTCATCATGAATCATAGCTTGACACAGCTTGCTGTGCTTACATGCCTCCATACAAACCAGGCAAGTCTTTGGTGCAGAGTTTGCAGGTGTATGACGCTAACACAGCACCCGTCACGTCGGGTGGCATTGCAGGCCCTAAACTGCAACATCGAAAACCAGGTAAACGCTAACTGGTTTAAAACGCTAACCATGCTGCTTAGCAAGGACGGCGGTTTAACGCAGCTCCTTGAAACTGTGTTCTATTGTCCAAACTTTGGTTGGCCTCTAACCAACAAATGGTTTCCTGAAACCTTTCATCTTTCAGGAAAGGTTGGAGGCATTTATCTGGTCTGGGATGGTTGGAAAATGTCAGCCACGCTGCAGTGCTTTGAGGCTAGCAGCAACTTGCTAATATCCAGCTAACATGTGGCTGTGTCCTTTCATAATGACCTTCATCTTATTCTATGAGTCTGGAGAGAGGAGAAGGGAGTTTGAGAAATTAAGACAGCTTCCAGGAGGACTCTTGATGTGCTGATCATTAAAGCTCTCAGTCACACACCTTTTCATTTGCCAGGACACACCCAAACAGCCCAACTTTTCTTTATTGAAAATGCTGGCGTTGCAACAATAGTTCGTAATGGGTTGAGGCAACATCCCAGCTTGTCTTTTTGCTGGGTTTTTATCTCGTCTTGTTTGATTTTGTTTCGTGACTCTTTGTGAATGGTTTCACCAAGCAGGGCTGTGTTTACTCAGCTACCTGTACTGAAGTGTGATTCTGCCTCAGCGTTTTAATTGCTTTGTTTTTTTTATGAAGACAAAAATCTTTTTAACCCTCTCATTGCATTTTCAATTCATTCAAAAGCATTTCTCATCAGAGTGTAAGTCTTAACGCAGATAATAAACTTTGGTTTAGGGCATAACACAATGTAACTGTGTGTCTAAGGAGGTTTTTTTTTTGAGGGTACATTTGTGCCATTTAGGTTCATCACTGATAAATCGAAGTTATTTGATCTTCATTTAACGGCTGGGCTGAGTAGCTTATCAGTCGAATTATATACAGCATTGTGGTAGAGGACACAGCTTCTCTCTTCTTATTTCATGCAGTTGTCAATACAGTTTCTGGACAGCTCTGCCTGAGAGGCACAGATTGTATGGTTGTAAAATCTGTCTCACTGCTCTGTCTTTCTTTAGGGACTTCCAGGTCTTTTCATGAGTATGTTGCTATGGAACTGAGAATATCTTCTATAAATCAGATCAACAGATGGAGCGCATTTCTGCACTTTTCTCCTTTTGTGTTCTGCCGCCTAGCGTAACCTTACCTAACCTAAACGCTGCTTCACGTGACGCCGATTTCTTCTTTCATGCACTGCAACCGCATCAACTCTAGCACTGCATAAAGCTGCGCTTCGTGGGACAATCTAGGAAAAGGCTTTGGCCTGGTCAGAGCGATACTGCCAGCTGCCACAAACCCGTAGATCCGAACTTGTGATGACTCTGGGCACAAGCTCGCGTCTACAGGTATGTGTCTGCGAGGCCACTGTGACACCCTTCCCTCCTCTTCAACACCCGCCACGTAGTGGAAAGTTCCAAGCCGCTATACGCCCTCTTAGATATCCTAATGATGTACGGTGCTTTCAGGCTGCTAATGAATAGAGAGCCGCCGCCATGAGGAACGCTTGCATTCCTTGAATAGAAACTTTATAAGAGAAAGAAAAAGCATCCTTAACCATCTTATAGCGAGATTATAGTCATGTGTTTATGTCGTTTCGGAGAGATTCTCTTGGTTCATTCATCACAAAACAAAGGACGACGGCTACTGCTTTTAATTCCTAGGCTTGTCTGCTCAGTGATTTGTTATTCAGTCATAAATTATTTCATTATGAGAATGAGGAATTAAAAGTGTGGCTTCGTGTATAAGAGCTGTGTAAAAAGGAAGATCATTTTCTTATGATGTCGTTGAAAGTTCTTACATGGTAGGGACTGGGTTTATTATTAATGTATGGACGTTTAAAACTTTACGTTTCCTAGTCTTTGCTTCTAGCGTGGGAATGACGTTGTCTCGGGATGAGGTAGTAGGTTGTATAGTTTAGAGTTACACCGTGGAAGATAACTGTACAGCCTCCTAGCTTTCCCTGAGTAGACGCCCTGCTTTCTGCTTGATGGCTGCATGCTGCCCTAATAATGTCAGTGCAGAGAACTACCAACTTAGTAGTGTTTGTGGGCACCGAGTATCTCTGTGGACTCAAGTGGCTGAACTAATTTTTTTTGATGTAGCTAACATTGCTTTCATTGTACTCTCCTATTATATGTTATATATTTACTTATATCGTTAGTAACAATTTGGTTTACATTACACATTTGCATCAGATGTTCTGAGGTGGCATTTTTGTTTTTTTTTTGTTTCAATGTCAGTATTCTTGACCTCAGGAAAAGAAAATGTGGTAATAGGTAAAGGATGTTATTTATGCAATAGAATTTATCTTTCATCTAATTCAATCTAATAATAAAAATGTAATTTCTAATTCTGCTTAGGAGCAGAAATGCAGTTCCAACTGAACGTGTTGACTGACTTCCACTCATTGAGCCTAAATGAGAAATATTAATATTACATTTTTTATTATATAATCGTTTTTTTCCTTGAGGTCTTCTTATGACATTTGTGTGGTTTTCTGGACAAAAGTAATCACGATTCATTTCTACATGCCAATTTTCCAACCTCTGTATATTCCTTAGAGTTAAACAAGCTGTTTTTGTAATGGTTCCTTCAAGACTAGGTTCCGCGATCTCTGCTCTGATTGGTTGCTCTATATTGCAAAATGCAACCCAGACAGACATGCTAATGAAAATGGGGGGCTAAACTGCTAACAGCCTTAATAGGTAGATAGTTGTAAATGCATTGGTTTTCGCGACACCGCTAAAATAGTGAATTCACTATTTGCTACCTAGCTTCTGTACATAGACTGTACAGACTCAGTAACTCTGTCTACATACTACAAACTTTTAATTGAAAGGCAAGGAAAACTGTTTTTTTGTTTATTTGTTTAATATTATTTTAAATACATTTCAGAATGCTTTTGTTATTGAAAGTGACACCTGCATATTTCCTTTCAGGAAACTTGTGGAAAAATGCTGTTAATCACTGGGATCAATAATTTGCCTTAGACAACAGTACCCAGTAGCTCACCATGTGCAAGATTTGCGTGTAGACATTTGACCTTCTTATCCTAATAACAGCACTAGCTCCTGTTTAATGATTTACTCAGATCAATATGAGGCCAAAACAGATAGCTGAAACTAAACAGTGTGGGTTGTGATAGCAGGGGGAAGTTTTGTGTATCTGATTTATTTGTTATACTTTTTTTCCCTTTTTAAACCTGCATAGGCCTAAACCACATTCAGTGAAACCGGCCAGCATTAGATCTTGAAGAGTACTGTTGGATGTTATAATTGGTGGCTGGAGGTTGACACCTGAATTAATTTTATGTGGTGATTTCTAAAACATTACCATCTGTCAAATGTTGTTTGTAGCTGGCAGTATGCAACAGGCATGCACATAATGAAACACCTTCCATACTACTGATTGTGATTGTGATTGTGTATGATGGAGTGATTATAAGCTGGACTAGGGCAGACACTAGTGTGAGCTCAGGACTGCAGTGTTAACTCCTTTGCCACTCCTCAGAACTGCAGTCTAATGCGTCAAACAAACGAGGTGAGCACCAAGCCCACTTTTGCGCCCCAGAATAATGCAGCACTGACTGGCACACTTATTCTGAACACACCTGTCCCAGAGACTCGGGCGCTGTGTGCTTATTTTTGTACCTGTTCTTGACAACAGTGTCCTGACATTGTAGGGAAACAGGAGGAAAGCTAGTATGGTTAGAGAGGCGGGGGGGAAAATAAATAAATTAAAAAAAAAAAAAAAAATTATATATATA
>JBBPDC010000084.1:9717476-9734343 GCA_037974485.1 Hemigrammopetersius urotaenia | reverse complement strand
TGTGTGTGTGTGTGTGTGTGTGTGTGTGTGTGTGTGTGTGTGTGTGTGTGTGTGTGTGTGTGTGTGTGTGTGCAAACCAAACAATAGAACTGCGCAGAATAAATATTGTAGATGATCGAAACGTCTCCGTAGACATTTGGAATTTTTCTGCATCTCCTGTGTCTGTCCGGTGGTGCTGTATTGCCGTTTATTTCAGTGGCCAAAGATGTAGAAATGTATTTTTCACTCGTTGTATTCTTGCCCACAGTCCTGGGCGAAATGACAGAAACCTGACATCACAGGGATTTAAGACAAATATCCATCATGAGGGTCCGTTTTTCTGCCAAACAGTCGTGCCACATTTAATAGGTTCTATTAAAACCTAAGTATGATCTGGTTAGTTTATGGTCCTGGAATATTTTCCCCAAAATTCTTTGTAGTAACTTTGAAACATCTTGCACCAGTTGCTGGGAAACATGTTAACAGCTAAGGATCGTTTTGTCTCCTCTGGAGGATACTTGCCTCTGGATCAAGAGGTCATGGGTTCGAATCCTACCTTCAGCAAACCACCACTGGGTTCCTGAGCAAGACCCTTAACCCCAAGTTGCTCCAGGGAGACCGTAGTTAGGGAATGGAAGTGACTTTGGATAAAAGCATCTGATTCAGTTGAAGCCTGTGTGGTAGCTTTGGTTAGGGGTGGCATGGCATACAAGTGGTCAAACTGGAGAGGTCAACAGGAAATCTTGACAATAGTCAATCAAGCTGAATGGCTGGGCAGGGTGGGATGACACTTCATCATTGCAGTTTGCTTTAATCATCTGTGTCCATGATCAACACTTTATCTCTAACAGAGAAAATAATATTTACTGAGAGGCAGACAGCACAAGAAGATTTGAAAACAAAAGATTTGAAACCATTTACGGCATTTGGCTGATGCCCTCATCCAGAGCGACTTACAATCATTAATTACAGGAACAGTCCCCCTGGAGTCCCACCCTTTCTCAAGGACATAATGGTAGAATGTGGGGTTTGAACCTGCAACTTTGCAGCCATCGGGTTCACAGGCACGTGTTTTACCCACTAGGCTACTACCCCCCACCAAGGTTATTCTAAAGCTATGATACTGCTTTTCCCCCTTAATGCATATTTCATAATTCTCGAGAACAAGTAAATAGCCAGCAACCCTATATCTGAATAAGCAGATAGGAAATTCCTTGAGGCACTCAAGGCCATTTAAGGCTTTGTACGTCAATAGCAGAATTTTGTAATCAATACAGAATTGGACTGAAAGCCAAAGTAGTCTTCATAACTGTGAACTGATTTATGGTTCTAGTGAAGCCTCTTCCCATATGAAAAAGAAATAAGGTTCACATACAGCATATTTAAACATTGTACATTTTATGTAGATCATTTCCATATGGGTTGCTGAGGCATTCGGGACTAGTAGTAGACCACCCTGACAGCAGGGCATTACATTACTGCAATCTTAAGGTAATTCTGGTTCTTTTCTGAAAGTACTTGTTTATATTTACATCATTAAGCAGACACTTTTATCTAAAGTCACTTGGGGTCTTGATCAGGAACACAGTGGTGGTCTGCTGAAGGTAGGATTGGAACCCATGACCTCTTGGTCCAGAGGCAAATATCCTACCCACTAGGTCACTTGTTGCTGGGTATCTCTGTTTATGGTAATACACCAACAGTGGCTGGGTTGAAGAATAAGAGCATTTTCAGCATCCCTAAGTGTCCCAGTTGACTACAAGGACAAAGTTGGTTTGTACAATTGTACAAGGGATGAAGGAATACAATTCTCCATGTGAAAGGGAAGCACTCCTGTCGGATACCATGAAGGTGGTTCCCACTTGAAAGTGGGTGCTCTTCCTGGCTGCTTTCTGTGGAAGAAGACTTCATGTTACCCCTTTAAAGGCTGTTGGCTTTTGAGACGGCAAGCATTCAGTAGGTAGGAGGTATTTGTTCACTGGATCTGGTGGCTGTGGAAAACTTCTGCGGTGATTTTATAGACCATTAATATGCAACCACCCAAACCCACGAACCCCCACACCACACCCATGCCACCCCCACCCCATACCCCACTGCAACCCCACCCCAGGTATATTGTGTTGTTAACACTAGTAAAAACAAACAGTCAGTAATGACTTTCTTCACTGAATAATCTGTCCATCATTTCACCTCCGTAGAACAACTGAATAGAACGTTAGACACAAAATGTGAAAATATTAAATACAATAAACAGACATCACCACCAATTACATTAGCTAACATTTAACATAACACCCTAAAATCTACGAAGGAGTTCATCCACAAATTGATATCCTTTGTTGTTGAGTATTCTCCATCCATTGTGGACACATCCTCGAATTTAAACCTTGGCAATAAGGGCAAAGAAGAAGGTAAAACCTTTTCCATGTTGGGTTTTAAAAGGTGCATTTCTTATTTTAGCAATAATCCGAAGATTAGTAAAAGCTTTTTTATAAAAATGACCCATATGTCGATTGTATATTGATTATAAATAACATACGAAGGTTATCGTATCTTAAATCAGAACCCATAGTGAAATTGAGACTTTTCATCGCTGACGTAGGGGGAAACGGAGAAACGAGCAGATCTCAATCTGACAGATTTTGAACCTAAAAAGTTGACCAGGAGAAAGTTATGTGACATTGTGTCTTTCTGTCCTCGATCTTGTGTAGTTCTCTCTTTAAATTGCTAATGAGCAAAATATTCAAGAAATGGAAATAATATTCTTTTAGAAATTTATATATAAGATAAAGTTTCCAAAATTAGGTAAAAAATCCCTTTTTAACAAATGATTTAATCAGTGCTGTCAGATGCTGTATTAACGCCTGAGTGACCCTCATAGTCTATAACCATAATTAATTTTAGTAATAATATAATCATAAAAATCAAGGAAGGTTATATATCACAGAAAATATTTTGGGGCAAAAAATGTAAAATAAACACATGTTTGGCTTATTGGAAGTAATGAAAGAGCCTTAAAAGTAAGGATACAAAACAATACATAATAAAAGGAGAATGCCGTTTCAAATCTAAAAGTAGGGCTTGAGAAACCCAGCATGAATTCTGGACCTGAAAGCTATTGGGAAAATGAGGTCCGAATCTGCAGTGAGTGGTCTGGTTCTGTGGGGTTGGGATAAATACGTCGAGCTCAGTAACCTAAGCTTTTTGTTTCGTTCCTGTTGTTTTGTCGTCTTCTTAACTTAAGCACGAACATGAAAGCCACGACTGGCGATGTTGTGCAGACAGCAGCTGCTTAAAATGGTGTCTCTGTGCTTCTGGTGTAGAGGAGGACCAGAGGGAGGACATTAGGAAGTGATGGACTGGACCTGCTTAACAGACACTCCCTCTACTTCTGTCTCTCTCTCTCTCTCTTTCTGTCCCCACCCCCCCCCTCAGCCTCTCTGACCGCTGCAGGCCGCGTACACCCTCACAAATCTTTTTATTAGTGCCGTCATTACTATAATGCTGTTGCTAATATTACCCTTGGTAATGCTAACAACACTATCGCAAATGTAGTTATCGCTCGTGATTAGAAGTATTCCGCGAAGGCTCCTGGGGCCACGCACTCTCTCTCCTTCCCAAAGCCGCTGGAGCCAACGCAGAATGTGGCTAATGTGTTCTGGAAGCTTCTCTTAGTCTTTTGCCTGTTCTCTACATCGGCTTGTCACTAATGTGTGTTCTCTTAATTCTCTCCCTGTGTCTCTCTCTGATCTCGCTGAGTTTTGTTATAGAGAATCCCAGGAAGCTCCCAGAGCGTTCACCGGTCCGAGCCAGCCAGCCAGCCAGCCAGCCTGAGATTGCGGAACCACTCAAACCCCACTTGTCCGGTGGTCATTATACGGATGTAGCCTCGACTACAGTGTCATTTCGCTCTCGACAGAAAAGTTTGAATTTTTTCCAAAATCATCCGTGAGCCATTAAGACCAAACCAGGCCAGGTCATCTGTAAAAATTCTTGCGTTTTGGAAGGAACCTTCAGTGCCGTAGACAGCGTTAAATACCCGTGCTTTTCTAAATCTGTTCGTAACTAATCTCTTCTTCCAATCATCTTCTTTCCCACCCTGTTTGCCAACTGTGTGCTCCTTCCCCTCTCTCTCTTCCTTTCTCTCTGTCTCTCTCTCTCTCTCAGTCACACACTCTCTCACTCCTTTACCCCCCTCCATCCAACCCTCTCTGTCAACCAAAGTCCTTTCATAATGAATGGCAAGGTACGATAATAGCCTCACCGTTGCCATAGAAACCAGACAGGAGCCCTGTGTGTGCTGTAGTTTTTTTTTTCTCCTTTTTTTCCCCCCTGTCTTTTTTTTTTTTCAAGGGGGCAAATGATAGTGGAATGTGAGTAGAAACCTGCCCTCCCTCCTCCTTATTTCGTGCACTCGTTGCACTGTATTCCCTCTCTTCTCTCTTTCTGCTTCTGCCTCATTTTTTTCCCCTTTCTTCTTCTTTTTTTTATTTTGCCCACTTTTCTCCAGCCGTACTTGTTTCTGTTATGAAATTCTGTTATGGAATAATCATGTGATCAATAATTTGTCAATTAAAAAACAACCTGTTTTAGTTCATGAAGAAAAAAATCTTGGATGAATGTCTGTGTGTTTTTTTTTCCTTTCCATGGGATTAGAATGGGAGTTTGAGTATTGTGTGAGTAAGAATCTTTAATCAGTTATCAGTGGGTTTTCATTTACTATTCATAAGTTAATTAGGGGAGCCGTTTGACTTCACATGCCTGTACTTTAGCCCTTTAGTGCCAGCTAATTAAAACATTTAAATTAAAATTGACTTTATGGTGGCCAGCTCCCTAATAGAGTTATTTGGAGACCGTCTTTACTCAGTTTAATTTGCAATCAAAATAAAAGCATGCAGCTTATGTTTGACCACATAAGTAAAATATCAAGACTATTAGAATGTAATTTCACTTTTCTTAGGACTAGTAGAAATGTCCTTTCTACTATTCCTAAACCAGTTACACCTGTGTCCTCCCAACAAAAGCTGCTCCCAGAGCTCTCACTGACATTTTGTTCCTGTTCAAAGACTCCTTTAGACTCACACAGGCAGCTACTCACACACACCTCAGCTGCCCTGCACATTTCTTTCTCATGAGAATTTAAAGAGGCTAAAGGACACATTTCTGGGAAGATTACACAGAAGGAAGGATCAAATAAAAGTCAAATAAGTAAAATACAGAAGTTATTTAAATGATTTAAAAGAAAAATAAGACTCTCAACGACTGTTCGTTATCTGGTAGACTGCTAAAGTTTTCCTCATCAAACTTTAATCTTGGTGGGATAATCAAGGAAAATCAAGCTCCACTCAACTCTGTGGGTCTGAAAGGACACAGAGCTGAAAAGAAGTCTGAAAAAAATAAAATAGACACTAGGACACTGAAACTCACGTCTGAAATGTACATTTCTAACTAAAATTCAAGCATCTTCTACAGCCGTAATCACCCGAGACATTTGTAGTTGACGTAGCTTGCACAATGGGCATGAAGACTGGAAGATTGACAATGGAAAAAATTATATTGCGGCATTTAGCGAACTAGCTGACTTGCTCGACATAAAGTCACACACAAACCTTCAGAATGCATACTTAAGCTGCTATTTATACTCGCTTATACCATTATACGGTATAAACTGGTTACTCTGACTATACAGCTACACTGTCTGCACAGTTCTTAAGAATGCACAAACATTTAAGAATGCCTTTTTAAGATGCTTTTTTGTGATACTGTGATACTGGTTACACTGTTTATACTGGCTATACTGGTTATACTGTTTGCACAGTTCTCTACTACACTGGACAACTCTACTACTCCGGGAAAAAAACGAGACCACTGCAAAAATGTTCAGTTTCTCAGGTTTTATCTTTTATAGGTGCAAGTATTGAACTGAACAGCTTTGCCTTCGTTTATAAGAACTGCTGACAATATTTCTCCTAATTTTCTTTAAAGCATAATTATAAAGGAAATGACAAAACATCAAAAAAAAAAGATGCAGCGTTTACAGAACTTAAATAATTCAGAGAAAGCAAATCTCTTGTTCACTCAAACTAAAGGCAATAATTACCTTCTAGTCCTTCTAGTAGTGTTTTGCCATCCAACTAGTCACATTTCAAGAGGAGAGTGTTGATTACAGCAGTGTTTTTATACTTTTCCTCATTAAATAAGATTTGATTCAGGTGATCACTAATCAGCACCTCATAAAGCAGAATGAGGTGCTTGTGTAGGAATTTAACAGACACTGGCATGGAATGGTTGTCATACTCATAGAGATGGTCTTTTATTTTTTTCCCGAGCTGTATATGGTAGAGAGCCATCCACACACTCAGGACAGGTTAAACCTTACTTTTATTTTATCTTATTTTGTACTTCTTTGTTTGCACTGTTTGGTATGTCACACAGTGTCTTGTGTCTGCTGCCCTCTCTGTACACTGTGGAACCTAAGTTTTGCCATTTCCTCTCTTTGTAAACTGTGTATGTTTGAGATTACAATAAACTTCTATTTGACTTTCACTAAAAAGCAAATATTAAATTGATATCAGCTAATTATACATTCACAAACAGTCGTGCTGCACACAGATCTGTAGCAATAAAAATACTAATAACTGGTTTGGTTGGGGGCAGTGGGGTGACTTGTACAGAAACAGTTTGCCATGAAGTTCCTATAGCAGTCATCAAGATGGCCAACTGGTCCACCGCAAATAGTAAAATCACATAAACAAAGATATACAGCCTCTGTTTCGTGGTGTTTATTTATAGCCAGTGTAAAAGAAGTTTTAAAAAAAGAAATGAGTGTTAGAACTGCATCATTGCTTTAACAACAATTTATACAAAATTAATTATTTGGAAGTTCTGGACTGACAGTGGATCTTATGTCATGTAAAACAATGAAAAAACACTAACTATGGTGTTTGGAATCTGACAAAAATTAACCTGACTTGCTCAAAAATTACTTTTTATTTCTGCGCATAAAACCAAGAAAGAAAAAATGATCTGGTTTGAGAATCATGAGTGTGTGTGTGTGTGTGTGTGTGTGTGTGTAAGCGTTTGGAAGTGTAAGCCTAAGCATAAGCAGATAGAGAGAAATTATAAATAAATTAAATCTGCCTGATATAGACTTGTGTGTAATTATAAATAGTAACACATTTTTTCCTGCATATCTTATTTTAATGTGTGGTTAAAATTTCCATAAAGATTTCCAAAATGTTTTCCAAAATTATTATTTTTTTGAGTGAATAGTTGGTTGAATTATAAAAAAAAATAATCTTTTCCTCATGTTGGCAAGGTTGTGCTGAAAAAAGGAAATGAGAGACTACACATTCTTCAAGGCTGTAGATGTTAGAAAAGAACAAGTAATGCAGAAGCAATTCCAGTACCCTCAGGGTTTTAAGAGTTAAGTTAAATAAGCGTTTCATCTATTTTATTTAGTACTGCTATTTACTTGGCCGCTCATTCAGAGTTCAACACAGCCAGCGCTGTTCTGCCATTGGGCAAAAAATAAATTCCTGTGTCAGAGTTCAACACAGCTGCAAAAGCTTTGTGACAAAAATTCACTCATCGTGTCTTTTCGTTTCTGATGTTTGGCCCTTAGGACTGAACTTTGAATCTCTCACCCAATTTCTGTGTAAAACCTAAAATCAAGTCTCTCTAAAGAGTGGAAAACCTAGTAAAAGCAAAGGTTAGATGCTATATAATAAAATATGTGAACTTATATTTAGTTATTGAGTTCTTAGTTGTTAGTGCTGTGTAATTTTCTAATAAACACATATTTTCTTTTTTTCCTGACTCTGAAACATGATTGACTTGCTAAAAAATAGCACTGGAGTCACAGACTTTAATGATCTCTGATAAAGAGGGCAGGTTAATGACTGCAAAAATGTCACCAAGAACACATTTCTTAAAAGGTTTTTTAGTGCTAGAATTATGGTTCTATAGTAATGATGAATACCTTTAAATTTGTTGTACTTGTTATTTACTTTTAGATTTGTGTTTTCGAAAATTTCAGATTGTGTTTACATTGTTAAATTGTACTTACATTTAGACTTTTATCTACTTTACTTGTACTTATTATTTTATTTTATTTTGTGTTTCAGAAAGTTCCAGATTTTTCTATTTCAAATTTACTTATTGTCTATAATGTTTGCACAGTCAAAAGTAGCGGTTTAGGATACATGTCACTGCGCGTTGTACCTGTGCATGAGACAAATAAAGATTCTTGAATCTTGAATCTAGTAGTGATTACTATCCAGCTGGTCACATTGCAAGAGGAGCGTGTTGATTTATATGGTTATTTCAACAAGACACATTGAAAAATCTCCTGCCTAATTTCTGTATAAACCTAAAATCAAGTCTCTCAAAAGAGTAGAAACCTAGTAAAAGGTTAGACACTATATACTGAAACATGTGAAATTCTATTTAGTTATTTAGTTGTTAGTTCTGTGTAACTTCCTATTAAACACAAATTTTCTTTTTTCCTGACTCTGAAACATGATTGCTTAAAATAATACTGGAGTTGTAGACTGAAATTATCTCTGATAAAGAAGGCAGGCTAATGACAGCAATAGTACTAGAATTAATAAGTTCAGAAATGTTCAGCATCTACTTATACATTTTCATTTTTCCCCCTTGTGTTTTTTGTCCTTTTAAATTGTATGTTTTTAACCAATGACAGAATTCTGGTTGTAATGATATACAACATGCAGAATGTCAAGATGTAACTGAACTGTTGAATGTGTCTGTGTGTATATACACTACCATTCCAAAGTTTGGACACACCGTCTTAATTGATATAAATGTATGTATATTTTTAATGTTTTTATTATTTTCTACATTGTAGATTAATATTGAAAACAAACAAAATCATGAAGGAACACTTGCAATTATATGTTCTGTAATAAGGCCATGACGGACTGTTTTTTACTTAGTTAAGTGGTTCTTGCTGTAATGTGGAGTAGAACCGTAGTGGAACAGGATCACAAACTGTGGACCAACCCGACCATCACAACTGATGATCCCAAACACATTAAGAAGGCAAGAAATTCCACTAATGAACTCTTGATGAAGAACACCTGTTAATTAAACACCATTCCAGGTCGATTCCTTTTGAATCAGATTGAAAAAATGCAGAGTGTGTGCAAAGCTGTCATCAGAGCAACAGGTGATATTTTCAATATTAATGTATGTATGTATATAAAATTGCTGTTCTTTAAAGCATAATTTTAAAGGAAATGACAAAACATCAGAATAAGAGAAATGATGCAGTGTTTACAGAACTTGAATAATTAAAGGAAAATAAATCTCTTGTTCACTCTTAAACAAAATGGCAATAATTACCTTTGATGAACTTCTAGTAGTGTTTTACCATCCAACTGGTCTCATTGTGAGAGGAGAGTGTCGATTACAGCAGTGTTTTTATACTTTTCCTCATTAAATAAGACGTGATTCAGGTGATCACTAAAGCAGATTGTGTAGGAATTTAACAGACACTGGCATAGAATGCTTGTCACACTCATAAAGATGCTGATTTAAATTGCAGTGGCATCTTATTTTTTCTGATCTATAGTTCTAGATTCTAGATTCTTATTGTTTAAGCACTCAAATGCATTAAAAGTCACTCTAGTTCTCACATCATAAAATCCTGGGGGATTTGGACATGGCATTGACTAAGAATGTTTAGCAATTTTTATCTTAAATTTTATGTTACCCTCTGGAGAACCTGACAAAATGTGTTCTATTGTACACTAACGCTCTGTAATAACTACCTATAATTAATCTGTAATGAGGACTGGAAAAAACATAATTTAGGACAATTTTAAAATGATTTTTTAACCGCTGAAGGATGAGGTAGGATACAGTCTCCTAGGACGGAAACCGTAAACATACACTGACCATTGCACCAACAAGGTTAATGGCATTGCATTCAAATACATAGACTGTAATATCCCTCCTTTGCAACTCTAACAACTCTAACAGCTTTTGATTTTGGAGTTTTTGTGGGAATTTGTGCCCATTCATTCTGTAGAGCATTTATGAGGTCAGACACTGAGGTTGGATGAGAAGGTCTGGCTCGCAATCTTCGTTTCAGTTCATCCCAAAGGTGTTGGATGGGGTTGAGGTCAGGGCTCTGTGTGGGCCAGTCAAGTTCTTCCACAACAAACTCATCCAACCTTGTCTTTATCGAACTCGCTTTGTGCACTGAGACACAGTCATGCTGGAAGGAAAGATTCTTCCCCAAACTGTGTCCACAAAGTTGAAAGCATGGCATTGTCCATATAGTGCACTTTAACTGCAATTGTCAGATACAAATTACTCTAAATTTCTGTTACGATAACAGACAATGGCTAAGCGATATGAAAGATAGGAATCGGAAGCACAAAACTCGTTGTCAGTGGAGCAGTGGTATGGCCCATTCAATTCAACAAAACTGTCTGCAGCATTATGAGGAGCCGTATAATAATCTTTGAAAACAGCCATGAAATCAAGAAGTAGAATTTGCATGTTTTCAAAATAACAAATGATTTTGCTCATATTTCCCATTCAGTGGCTAGACACATTGTTGGCTATTTTAAGGCAACGAAATGACATTGCGCTTTTGACCAACAAGAATTCATTGGCGTTTTATTAAACAATGTTTATGTGACACGTTTTAGACTCCGTTGCTCAATATGTTGCATTTACAAAGGACTGCTTTTCAGCTTAGTTGCTATGTATGGACTGTAAACTGAATATTTTACATTGAATGTACATCTGTCTATTTCAGAAAATGTGTTTCTTCCACAATATGGAGCCTTTAATAATGAAATATCAATATTTATTTTATTTCAATATTTATTGATTATTTTAAACAACCCAACCCTAATTAATTATATTTAGTGTATCTAGGACAGCCTCCATTCTCATAAGAGGGGGTATAAAGCTTTTAGTCTTTTCCACAGTGAGGTTTACTGACCCATAAGAGGTCACGTTTTTTTTTAAACATACACATTAACACTGATGCTGTCTTTCACGTCTTTTATAGCTCCAGAACAAATACATAAACATGCAATGCTGGTGCAAAGCTTCGGTGAGTCAGTTAAATTTGTGTCCACCTGTCTGCACCTTTTATTGGCCCTGGCAAACAGAACAATTATAACTTTGTAGCTGTAGATGACTTTTTTTATTCCTCCTGTATTGTCTATGTAAATAAAAAAATGCATAAAACCTGATGTGAAGGTTTCAGTGCGATAAACCTGTAAAAACCAATGTTTATGTCAAATAAACATTGAAGCAAAGCCAGGGCTGGGGTTTCAGATAGGGGTTTCAAGATTGGAACATAAACCAGAAAATAAACTGTACTCCTATTGATGTATGAATAATGCTATTGATCATAATTGATAAATAGATCCCATTTAAAATACATACAACACCCAACATACAAAATATAAAATAAGAAAATATAACCAAGTACCTATAATTTAATATTATTTAGCAATTTAAAGTGAAAATAGGCCCAGACCTAATGGATACAAAGTATAAAATGCTTTTGGACGACAGCGAATGTCCCATGTGAGACAGTTTACTGTCCCTTTCTTTAGTGAGCTCAGCACTGGCCCTGAGACAGCCCTGCTGTTGTAGCAGTTTCGGCCTGGAGCTTTCAAAGGATGTGACTGATTAGATCAATATGAGACCCAAATTCACAATGAAACCTCTGTTTCAACGCAGGGCTGCTTCTGTTGCCTTATTGTGGTGCAGCAGTGCGGTACCTATGGGATCAGGGCATACACTGGAGCGATAAGTCATGGACACAGATTAATCATCAACACACACATACACACACTCCGACACTCACATATGTGCACATGTACACCATCTCTGTCCAGCTGTCGGAGCCGGTGGTGTCGCCATAGCGACAGCAGAGTGCTGCTGAAGATCCTGGCCAACAGCTGCTCTCTGTGGAGACAGTATTGATTGAGTCTGCTATAGGCCCGTCTCCCCAATGTGTGTCTGTGCATGTTTGTGTGTGCGTAAACATATCCACGGTGTGTGTATACACAGTGCATGGACCATACTATGCAAACATGTTGAAAATTCTAGTCTGAGCTATTTGTTCGAATAAAGCATTCATACATTTTATGCACATCTGTGAGTTAGATTAACCAAAAGAAGTTCAGTTTTGCCATGCTGCCATCCATGCCCTGCTTCAGGTTATTAAAACTTCATTAAGTTAATGAAAGTGTGCTGGTGTTGGACAAATCCATTAGTGGAATACACTGAAGAGGTGAGGACCCAAACCTGTGTTCTTCAAATCAGCAAAGGGTGATTCACTATTAACTATTTACTATTACTCCTTAAAAAGAACCTGAAAGGTGAGTATAGATACATTATGTTTATAGATAAATATATGCAAGAAAGCACAAATAGAAATAAACGTGAGCATAAATATGAGTCATTACATGTAGTCTACTACCCAACGTTATGTACATTTCAGACCATGTTTGAATTCCAATCTGGACATTCACATTTAACCTGAACCACAAACTCAGTCCACTTTTCCAGGAAGACACTTGAGGACTAGATCCGATTCATATGAGTATGACTTGGTTTTTTGGTTCTGTTAGGGTTGTTTTTTGGTCTTGTTTCTGTTCTGTGTTTTTTGGACATTTATTTTGAAGTTTTGTCAGTTTAGTGCTTGTGTCACATGTCTGGGTTTGGTTCTGGTTTGTTTTCATTATGTCACGTGTTCTTGTGTTTCACCTGTTTGTGTTTGCCCACTGATTTCTGTGTGTATTTAAGCCCTGTTTGTCTTGGTTTGCGTGATCTGTCCATCGTCCACTTTAGAGCACCTCGTTAAGCCTTAGTCGGCGCATGTTTTGTTCTTGTGTCTAGTTCTCGTTCATGTTCCTGGTGGCCCTCGTGCCCTTTTCAGTTGTTCCTGTTTTTTCTTTTGTAAATAAAAGTATCGGCATGGATCTCCGGTTTCCCGAGTGCTCCGTGCTCCGAGGTAGCTCCCATGACAGATGGACAGATCCACGACAAGAAAGAACAAGAGGCGCTCACAGCGTAGGGCTAGAGGGCTCAATAGAGCAGGTAGAGCGTCCCATCCAGCCTCCCGGAGGGGGCTGCCTGTCTGTCTGTGTGGGGCGCGAGGAGCAGGCAGCCCCCTACTGGACTGGTGTTTATACCTGGGGCATGCATGGCACAGGGGTTGCATTTGAATGGACAAACTGTATGAGATCTGTATGAGATTTGCCCGTTCCTGTACTCTGAAAGACCTTCAACATTTTCTGGGCTTTACCAATTATTACGATCGTTTAATTCTACGCTTTAGTCAGGTCGCCATCCCTCTCACAACACTTCTAAAGCAGCAAGGTGGAAAATTATCATGGAACCCCCAAGCTGCAGAGACAAAACTTAAAATCCTGTTCTGCTGAGCCCCAGTTTTTTAACAACCTGATTCCAACTTACCATTTGAAGTGGAAGTAGATGGCTCTGAGGAAGGAACAGGGGCAGTATTTTCTCACCGACAAGATTCACTTCTCAAGTTACACCCCTGTGCGTTTTTTTCCCACTAGCATGCAACTATGATATTGAGGAGAGAGGACTGTTAGCTATCAAACATGCTCTTGAAGAGTGGAGGCACTGGCTCAAAGGGGCAAGTCATTTACAGACCAACTCAATTCAGAGTATCTTTGAGAAACTGAGAGGTTAAACCCACTACAAGCTTGTTGGGCTCTAATCTTAGTTCGTTTTCAGCTTGCCATCAAGTATATTGTCGACGCTCTGTCTCAACAATATAGAGCCAAACCCCCTCCCCGTCTGTGTCCTAGTCCCACAAAAGGTGGGAGATTGTAGAACTCATTGAGGCACCCGGCCAGTAAAATATAGTTCCAAATGACACCCCAGAGGGTAAGCTTTTTGTTCCCATTGCCCACCACAATACATTAATTCAGTGGGCCCACACAACTCTGAGCTCTAGGCACCCAGGAATTTCTTAGCCTTTTAATTAAATGGTTTTGGTTAAATGGTCATGTGTAAAAGAAGGTGGAAATGACTTTGTTTTATTGTGCCCCATTTGTGCCCAAGCAAGTTACCTGTGGACATGTTAGAGCCCATTTCTTGTTGTCCCTGGTCGCATTTGGCAGTAGATTTTATTGCTAATCTGCTGACTCAGAAGGATTCACCACTATTAAGGTTTCAACAGACCAATTTTCAAAAATGTATCAGATTATGCCCTTTGCTGGTGTTTGGAGTGCTAAGTAAATGGTCAAACTCTTAGTCCCTGGAATCCCAGGAGATATTGACTCTGAATTAGGCCATCAGTTCACGTCCCAGGTTTAGAGAGCTGCCTTCTCATGTTTAGGGGTGAACATCAGTCTCATGTTGCAATGGACAATGTGAGAGACGTGATCAAGAAATAGGATGGTTTCTTAGGGCACAGTCCTCAAGACACCAGCATGATTGGGTTTTTCCTGGATAGAATGGGCCCTGAAGTCATTGTCACACTCATTTCAACCTATTATTCCCTTTGCAAGAGAGCAGAACCCACTAATGTCCAAGCCGTTGATGACTGATTAAGTAGAAATGTCGCACATGCAACCGGGTACAAGCAAACCGCAGGCAGCGAGCACCCCAGACCCCATGCAGAATTTCAAACTCTGTTTTCCCTAAAAAAAAACTCACCCCTAACTACGTTGGTCCTATTAAAGCCTACATCTAATTTTAGAGAACCACCAGACCCACCTGGGTCCTTGTCTGTCCGGTTGTCCACCTGGTCTCCCGGGATCTCGTTGAATCGTCCCAGTGTTCTTCACCAGGAGCCACCTTTGGAGAGGCCGCAACGGAATTCCAGTCCAGACAGTCACCCCTTCCCAGAACCCACTCTGTTCTACAAACCCAGTCCACTTCTTCACAAAGACATTTGAGGACTAGATCCAATTCACCAACATTTTGACTCCGATATAAATACTTCCTGATTCACCAATGCACTTTGTGAAGAACTGTTAGTGACTTTGTTTATCGCCTGCTTTGATTTTCCTGTTTTTGATTCTCTTGCCCTTCTCTTTTGACCCTTGCCCGTTTCTTGCCTTGCCTGGTTGCTCATTGGATTGTCTTATGGGCCTTCGACCACTATTCTTCAGCATTCTGTTTTTGATCTCTTGCTTGTATTTGCTTTTTGCTACACTTGTATTTGTAGTGATTTACTGAATTCCTTAAATATAGGAGATTGCTGTAAAGAATGTTGTGTACCAGGAGAGCTTTACCTAGCATCTTGTCAAAGAAGTTCAAATGTTGGAAGTTCCAATGTTATTTTTTTAATGACTGAATGCATTTCACATGTTTAGTGCTCCGCCGCGATGCTGTTTTGTGTTTTATCCCATAGCACTAGATTAAAACAGACCTTTGGTTACTGTCTGCTTTACAATCAGACTGGCAGTATAATGAGTGTAACTGAGTACTTTCATTGACTATATTGTTCAATGCCTGTATGTGTTGATAGTCTTGTAATGAATGATAGTGCCGTACATTGTATTGCTACATGAACTAGTACAGTGGTCTGTGAATATGTGCAATTTTTTGGCCCATGAAATATGAAATAATGTCAAAAATGATTTATTTTTGCTGAATGACAGTTTTGTGAAAATTAAACACCGTGTTAATTATGAAATCCACACCTTTGCCATGATAACCATCCCTCTGTAGGATGTAAGACGTAGGCTTTAGCATGATCTAAAAAAGTAAAACAGCTAAATTAGCCAATGTAGGTTTGTAATCAGCATTAGCATTGCAGGTTAATAAAATATGAAAACATTTGACAAAGTATGCAGTGTTAGATAACTAATATAAAGTTATTTGAAAAGCCTTGAATTAATTATAAAAAACCTTTTGTCCACATAATGAGGGTGAAGTTGAGGTTGTGCTCATTGTGATAACATCATAACAGACTCATAGATCAGACCCCTGCAAACTCAGACCTCTTTTTATTGTTCCTCTATGGGGCTGTGAGCTGCAGTTCCTGGGGGCCCTTCACAAGACCTTTCACTTGCCTCCCTTTCAGCACAGTGTGTATCATCAAAGGCAGGATTACTGTGGGCTAACCCGGGGGTACAGACCCGAGCACCTGACAGATTTAAGCTTATTAGCTTCCCTGGAAAAAAGAACCTGCACAGGAAGAGATGACTGGAGACTAAACATCACTGATCTGTTAGCGTTCAGGCCAGATGCCGAATCAGAAAGACAGAGACAAAGATAACTTTTGTGTATGTGTTTGGGCTTATGAGATATATTCATATATTCCTTTTATATTTGCTACATCCGACTCATTGAACTGTATATAACCTGTCCAGCCTCTGCCCACAAATGCTGTGTTGTTGTACCGGTCAAAAGTTTTAGAACACCCACATTTTTCAAGCAGTTCAGCACTTCTGAGTAACCTAACCATTTTTAAACCTCTCGCAGGTGTCCTAAAACTTTTGACCGGTAGTGTGTGTATGTATATATATTAGGCCTGTTAAAAATATCGCGTTAACTATTTGCGTTAATTTATTTTATACATTTTATACATAATTTTATACATAATACATTTTAAAATATATTGATCCCGCGATTAATTTGAAAATGAAACACCCCTCTGCATTGCAGTACCACACAATCAGTGGGGTTAGTATTACGCTACGTCGGCGAACTTTGTCCTTTCATTCAGTGGTCCCCAACCCCCGGGCCGCGGATCGGTACCGGGCCGTGAGTCATGTAGTACCGGTCCACCGGCTGCACAGAAAAAAAAACCGTGGATGTTACCCGTATTATGTTGTTGGCTCGTTGTTATGAAAATGCTGTTAATAAAGCTGCGAGTACACATTGGATTTACGTTTATTATTAT
>JBBPDC010000084.1:9650619-9686490 GCA_037974485.1 Hemigrammopetersius urotaenia | reverse complement strand
AGTCGTGGAATTCTTAAGCACTGATGTACGTCGCTCTGGATAAGAGCGTCAGCTAAATGCCGTAAATGTAAATGTAAGATGGGGCGGCTGATGGCCTGGTGGATAGGGATCAGAAGGTTGTGAGTTCAGATCCCAGGACTGCTTGTACAGTTTGTGGGCAGCGAACCCATAAACTGTTCCTCGAGTGCCCCCAAGGGGGCAGCCCCAGCGGAGAGTGAATTTCACATTGTGTGCTGTGCTATGCTGTGCTCACATGGGAATATATGGGGTCACTTTACTTAATCAAAGTTCCTGAAGATGATCATTGCATCATAATACTGAAGTCTCCGGTCTCTAATGTTTTGATCTTACATTTGTAATGAAGGTATGTCGGAAACGGCCACAGCTAATCACATCTCATACTTGACTCAACTTGGGCCTAATGATGTTGCTTGCTGGTGTATATTGCATTGTACCGTTCAGTGTGACCCTCTCAATACACCTCAAAATTGACTGTTGGGTGGATAAACAAATTAGCATATATTAACTTGTGGCTACCACATTATTATTAAAATATTTTTTATGTTTTTTGTAAAACCTACTCACTCACTTTCTGTAACCGCTTAATCATCACTAGAGTCGTGGGTATCTGGAGACTATCCAGGACTCACCCTGGGTGGGAGACCAGCCCACAAACACACAGCATTCGCTCACACACTCACACCTACAGTCAATTTAGAATTCCCAATTCGCCTGATACACGCCTTCGAACTGTAGGAGAAGCCAGAGACCCCGGAAAAAAAAAAACACGCCACCATGAGGAGAACATGCAAACTCCACACACACACAAGGCCAGGACCCAGATTCAGCTACGCCACTGTGGGTAGCCTGAACATGAAAACATGAACATATTAACAGACTTTGTTTTGACAATCAGCCCAACACAGGGTGCACACACAACCACACACACACACACACACACACAACCACACACACACACACACACACACACACACACACACACACAATCGCTAAACTGTCATCTTTTAAATGTTTTCCTCAGCTTGCCTGATCCAAGACTGAGTGCACTGTTTTCCATTAGAAGGATGACTCAAGGTGTTTCATTATTAGCCTCTTTGGCAGATACGCCAGAATGGTCAGACATTACAGACAGAAATTGCTACATTATTGTACATTACAGGCATTTGTTGGAATAAGTCTTTATAAAAGCTATGAAATGCCTAAGTAGGTGAAAGCTGTAGAATCTGGACGAATAAGAAAGCTAGATACCACTGAGAATTTAACACTTAAAAGAATATCATATTTTCACAAATAATCCAACAAAAAAATATCGTTTGTCATAATTGAACAAACATTTTCAAATGTTTTAGTATATTAAAATCTAAACCATGACATTTTATAACAAATAACAAAGGGTCTTAACTGGAAAGATCTAATGTAGGAAACATGCCTCTAGTAAAACCTCCCCATATAGCCATCATCTCCTATAGCAGTCCTCACACACGACTCCTTCTGTATAGTCTCAAAGCCCATGTGTTACCCCTGTGTTTGTGTCGGCCAGACTTATTTATGTGCGATGGTCTGGGTGTTTATACGAGGGTGAAAATTGGGCCAGTCTGGCGAGAACGAGGCAGCTCTGCGATAGCTTAAGTCTGGGTGCATGCGTGCGCTTTACTATCTTTAGGTAGACGTCCAAAAGCACTGTCAGTAGTTTTAGATTTGTTTCAAATATTTACTTCTGGATTTGGGTCAGCTCTGGTGTCCTTTACAAGTCCTCCTCAAGCCAACTGTCTGAAGGTCCTTGTCACAGTACTTTAAGAGACAAACAGTGTTTTGACCAGAAACATAAAGTTCCACACGTCTCCTTTGGTGAATCCAACTTTGTATCTTTCTTTGATACCATTTAAAATCATGCCAAATTTCAGTCAGGCCCTTTCTTGGAGCACATGTATCATATTCTGTCATACCGTTTCTTGAGCATGCGCTTAGATTTGCTTCCAAAATGTGTGAAAGCTTGTCCTATGTAATGTTAATGTTAAACCACGTTATGGACCGGTCACCACAAGATGTCCAAACCTACAGCTGCTGTAAGGAGCCACTCGTAGGACATAAATCATAAACGCATACGCATTATTATTATAATTATTATTATTACTCCATAGCTTTCCATCACATCAGCTGTTTTCCCAAATCTGTTGACATTTCGTCCGTCTGGAAAGAATCACTCTTATCGTGTTGTGTTTTAACTCCGTCTTTTGATTGGCTTTTCCATTCATTCTCCAGCATGGAATGGAAAACTGCAATGGAAAAAATGGACTTGTACACTTGACAGAGTGGAACATTGAAGAAAAGGAATATATAGCCTATCACGTATTTTCACAACACCTGGCTGTAAGTCAGGGACACGAGGAAGCATGATGGTTATGAGATACCTTATGTTTAAAAAGAGAAAATGGGTCAGTTTGGGCCAATGAAAAAAACGTCTCCTTTTCTTTATGAAAATGGAACACTTGTCTGGCCAGCAATTAATTACTGATCAGAGTGAGTATGAGCACTAAAATGAAACAGCCGTTTTTCAGACCTATAACTGCCCAGAGTCCAGACAGCAAAATAGTGCCAGGAGCTATAAGAAAGGCCCACGACGGCTTATAATATTGAACTTTAGAATGAGATAAAAGGTGCACTTAGCAGTAAAGCGGGAACGGAGTACAGTACCACACGTTTTTTGTGCCAAGCGAATCATAGGAAATTGGTCAATTTGGGGTATAAATTAACTGAATTGCGGACACGTGAATATTTTGCCGTGAGGTCATAAACCCAGAGCCAATGTTCTCCAACAAAAATCAACAAACCCAAAGGCTGTGATTTTTCAGATAGCAAAAATGTGACTGCACTTTTGATTCACGCCAACATTTGAACATTGTTTCTGGCTTGGCATATCAACAATCAAGATGATGGACAGATCGTGTCCCTGCAACCTGCACTTAGAGTGTCCTCTGCTTTGTTACTTCTGGGGCTAGTATGTCCAAAAGCAGGTCAACCTGGGGTATGGACATCCTAATAGCATTTGATCTCATAAATTACAAGATATTCTTTCCATGCTCCTTGTATCAGCACAATGTGCCCATTTTTCTAAGTACCAAGTGATATCTTGTCATTTGACTGTGTTTTGTTATTTTGTTTTGTGGCACATTAGACATTTCTTAGAAATGTGTACAGTATCCAGTGATCTTTGCTTTTAAATATTTATCTTTCCCCATCTTCTTTGGCTTTTAATCTGTACCAAATGCCAACAGCTGGCCTACCAACTTTATTGACACTGTGTCTAATGTACATTGGCTCTCTTGGAGATGTTTTTGATGTAAAACAATAGACCTACCAGCTTTGACAACACTCTGTCCAATGCTGAAAGGAGATCCTTCCAAGCCATATTTACAGTTAGCCAAACCTCAGGCTGATAGTACAGTACCTACTGAGCTCCAGAGCTTGGACTCCACAGCAATGGATGCACTTTCCTGTGCCTTTCGACCCAAAAGCCTAGTGGGATTATCTTAGTGGATTTAGGTCAGATCCATCCATCCATCGTATAAGCAGCAGATAAAAAGGAGAGCTAGAAGATGCTCTCTTTGTCTTTCTGGTACTCTAAATCTCCTTTACCTTTCACGACACACAGCAGACAGAGGACGACGTCCTGGCTGAGGCCAAAAAGGCAGCCACGTGGACGGTTTCCCAGGCAACAGTCATAAACATCAAACGACAGAACTACTGAGTGGATATAGCAGCCAACCCACATGCCAAGAAAGCGATTCCACTGTTGTGGCAAGAATTATGACATTTCTTGGACGCAGTGGGCTGAAATGAGTCATAGTATACGTTATCAGCCCACGGCCTCGCTCCGAAAAGAACAGCTCCGATCACAGAATGACGACAGAAATCAGATTTGTTCTCCATCACATTTGGTTCGAGACACTGTATTTAGTTTACACTGGACGCTCTTGTTATTGCTGAGCAGGTAGAAACGGGTCCATAGACGAAGGAGAGGTCCAGAGACATCCGCCACAGTCTCAACAACAGATTGATGGGACGGGAAGGAATAACTAAGTGCTGATGGAATCCTCTGTTATCTTTCATTGTGTAACATGTTGCTTTAACACCTGATTCATCTACGGCTTGTCGTTTTGGAAAGTATCGTATCCTAAGCGCTTAAATCAACATCCCTGGATATTGAGATTCCACAGCCTGCCTGGTCTTAGATTTAATTCACTCTCCACAGTGGTTCCTGGCAATGTGCGCTAAACACTATCACAAAGAAGCTTAGTATTGCTGGGCACTAATCCTTCATATCTGACAGTGCTTGACCAGAACTTGAACTGGGGTTGATTCTCAAACTCGGCTTGCTCGTTTGATGCAAGGTCATGGCCTCTTGAAGCTTGAACTTCACATGAATGGATGTCGAAAACAATGGTGAATGTCAGCTGGGACAAGATGGAGACCACACATAAGAACAGACTGTTAGGACCATTTTTTGATATGTGCAAAAGTATTTTTGTCAAAAACATGCATTTTCACCATTAACACATCAGACCTTGTGTATACTTGGAAGCAATTGACGCTCATCTCTAATCTGCTCTCATCTCATTGTTCTCTCTTTTATCCCTAAACTCAGACTGTTGCTGGACTAACATAAAGCCTCTCATTGCTTTAGCACCTCATTTGATCGACCACAAAAGAGTGTTTGTATTGACTGAAACCAAGCCGAGATATTTCTTTTTGGATGAACAGAACTTGACCCCAGTGCCGTTGCCCCTTTTTTTGTTGTGCAAGCACCCGCACGAGAACCTTCCCACTAGAATGACGACAGCCGCAGACTAAACTCTGTTTCTGCGTAAATGGCAATAAACAAACTCTGAGACAAAAAGCCTAAGTATGCACTCTGATCTTGAAGTGACATTTGAAAAAACAGGCCTTTTGGTTTTTGATATTTGCTGTGCTTGCTGGTTGACTCCAGACTTCCCAGTATCTTTGACATTACATAAGCACTGTAACTCTGCCCCAGGGCCTAATCCAGCACAGGTGCACCAGGGCACGTTCTTTGGCCCGATTGCTAGCTTAATGACAACAGATGGGTAATGCAAGAGAGAGCAATGGCATGTTTGACTTGTGGTATGGTCTAGAATCTTTGTTATGGACTGCATATTTCTTGATGAGAATGCCTTACTAGTTTTTTTTACCTCCTGTTCCAATTACAGTATTTTCTTAATACCACACTTAATACCGCAGCCTGTAGGAGGCTTTTGTCAAATCCTCAGGGGGAACGAAAAAGGGTACAGCTGCTGGAAATGATTTGGTGGAATATTGGTGAGTACGTCAGCTGAAAGATTTAGGGGTAATGAATCATTTAAAGAATGCAGCTGTAAGACTAAGGGAAGACCTGCTATACGGGGACAGCTATTCCAAGGCCTTGTGTGCATTTTGGAGAACTTCATTAGGCCAATTACATGTATTTTGTGGCAACTGGGACAATGTATTGTAAGGTTGCTTATCACGTGCATAACTAAAGCTTTTCATGAGTCAAAAATGTGTGCCAAAAGCAAACAGAACACATATGGAATGCATCCAGTGCTCGCAGGGACCTGCGTACATCTGCTCAAGCGTCTGCTGTGTTTAATAGGGCCATGTTTGATAGGAGACATGATTTCATTGGCCCCTGTCCTGGAACTTTTATTAGATGCTCCTACCAGACTGCAGGACTGCTTCAGACTGATGTCAACAAACAAGCGCGGTAAATTAATCAAGGTGTCGAAGAGGCCCTGTTGAAAGTGGCAGTCACCATGGCGAGAACCCAGTGGAAATGCTTATTCTGCAGACTTTCAGGTTAGGACATTACTCAACGATGGTGGTCTGTGTGTACCAAAGCCCGGTACACCATGTGCCTGGGCCTCTGATACTCTCGAATCATGAACTGTGTGTGGAGTCTTTGCAGAAGCAGAAAGCGTGGAAGACGCCGAGGGGATGATGGAAACCTGCCTCCTGTTCCAGCAAAGTAGGCTACCGGACCATAATTCGCTGCGAAACAATAATTCTTCTGCACATGAAGCAAGCTGTGATCACCTGCTGCGCTGCCTGCTAGGCCACCACAAACAGCATCCAGCCAGAGAGGCAACCTGCAGCTGGGCTACAATAGCTCATACCAAACCTGACGGGAGTGGCAGGCTCAGCCATCAGGGAAGTTGAGAAGCGGAAAGCAAGCGAGGGACACTAAAAATGGATTTTGTCTGAAGGTCTGGTGAGTTTTGGACAAATTCATTTAGAACACTATTTCAAAATAAAAGCTGAAACCCTTCCCTTGTTTACAACTAGAGATGGCATGCTATGGTAAGATAAGAGAACCCTTTTTTTTTTGTTGCTCACTCTAATTGGGACACTTGCTACTGAACATAGACTCCTAATGCTTCTCCCTGACAAAAGAAAAATGTTGGTACCTAAGAAAACAGATGAATAAATGCTACCTTGCTGTCGCTTGGAAGGTGCCTGTTATAATGTTATGATCATGGCTCTGGGTGTCAGAAGCATTTTTAATGAGTGTGTGTGTGAGTGGGTGGGGTGCAGTTGCAACACTCTATGTCTTGGAAGTCATCCGGGAAGGAAAAAAGTAAGGGAGATACGCCCCCCCACCCCCACCCCCAATAAAGGTTCTGGCACTCTTGCTCTGGACTCTGAATTATTGAATTGCTCTGAATTATTGAATTTTGCATTAAACAAATCATTGGCCAGCATTAATATAAATATATATGTATGCATGTGTGTATGTACACAGTATGTCTAGTAGCAGCAGACATTGAATGAAACCGTAATAATGCAATAGCACTTTTTCATTACACTAATAACGACGCTACAGCCTGATTGCATTTTTCCCTCTATTAAACAACTGATTTGCAATATATAATGCAAATAATATGTTCCTAGAGAATATTAATAGCACATTTAGCACAATTGTTCATTATTTCCTTTTGTGATGCTTCTACAACTGTTTAGTCAGGTTTGTGGTGTTGCTGCTGGTACAGCTGGAAAATATCACATTGCATGAACTGTTTTACTTTTTTCTTCCTTGAGCTTAAAATACATCCACATAGCCTATGTGATGGCAAGTCTAACTCAAAGTTCTAGCTACACATCAACTGAATCTGCAATGGTTCTTTGTTTCCTCTACAGTGTGCCAGGCAATTTCAGTTTTTCAAAGTAGTTGTTGGTAGATTTTAATCAATGTCCTTTTGAAGAAACCAGCCTCTTTTCAGCTTCGGTTTCTTGACGGTCACATTTGCTCCTGATTTGTTGATATTAAGTAGAATCTATTCTCCCATGTACTCCTGTGGTGTCTCCTGCCACTGACTGCCACACTACCTCTGTGGTGAAACTGCATGTAAGATTTCATTGCTGACTCTTGCTGATCAAGTCTGTGCATGCAGTACAATACACTGCATCACTATTTCTGTGTCAGCTAAACCTTTGCCTCTCTAGGTCTTCCAGATCTTGCTATGTCAACCACAGATCTTGCTCTGGCACCGAAGAAATTGTGATCTCTCTCTCTCTCTCTCTCTCTAGACACTGTTATTGGCTGAAAGACTGTAGTATTTTGAGAGAGTAGGGCAGCCAAATGAGAACATCGACAACAGTATTAAAACGCTTGACCATTACACCAACAGAGACTTTAATAACACTGCTTTCAAATACATAGACTTTAATATGGAGTTGGTCCCCCCTATAACAGCTACCAGTTTTTAGAAGGCTCTCCACAAGATTTTGGAGTTTCTGCGAAAATGTGTGTCCATTCATTCTGTAGAGCATTTATGAGGTGAGACACTGATGTTGGATGAGAAGGTCTGGCTCGCAATCTCTGTCCCAGTTAATCTAAAAAGGTGTTAGATGGGGTTGAGGTCAGGGTTCACCCACACCAAACTCATCCAGCAATGTCTTTATGGACCTTGCTTTGTGCACTGGGACACAGTCATGCAGGAATAGTAAAGGTTCTTCCCGTTTTTCCACAAAGTTGGAAGCATGGTGTTGTCCAAAATGTCTTGTTGTACTGAAGCATTAAGACTCTCCTTCACTGGAAGTATGGGGCCTTGCGCAAACCCTGAAAAACATATGTGTCCCAATACTTTTGTCCATATAGTGTTTATATTTACCTTGCTGTAGATGCCATATGACTACAGTCCTTTAGCCAATAAAAGGCTATTATACCTAATCTTAGTAGGCCTAATTATAGAGGCTTGATTGCACTGAACTCTGGCCTCAAATGTGTGATTGCACTTGTGAGATAGCTGACCTTTTTGTGTTTATACAGCAAATATCCCGAATTTCCATCTTAATCCATAATAGAGCCTATCAACTATAATGAGTCATGGCTATTAATTTCCTTAATATAGCCCCGACACATCATCTGATTCTGATTCTGGCCCATTTTGCGACGTTGACCTAATTTCTCAGTGTACCGCGCTCCCCCCTTCCTTCCATGTCTACTCGCCTGGCTGACGTGGGTCACAAAGGGAGAGGACACAAAATCACAATCAGGTGCTTAAGAGTCTGCAACCAGCGTGTTGCATTGTTTAAAACCTTATCTGTAAAGCCAAGGGAAACCTAAAGCGCTTACGTTTTTCCTCCTCTCATCTGTTTGTGCAGCTGGGCAGCGTGCATGTCGTACCCCTCAGAGTCTGCCCAGCTGAGACAGTCCTGTACAATCATACCAATCACACACACACACACACACACAAAACACTACCTGTCACGCATCACAACATTGGCCTCTATCATAGCCACAGGAGTTCTCTATTCCTCTAACTTCTATTAGCAGTTATTTTCAATTCAAACATACATTAACTGACTATATTGCTAAATTTATTTGAACGCCTGCCTGTACACACACATGAACGACAACCCATTTCTAACAGCAGCTGTAACAGCTTCAACTCTACCGGTATGACTGTCCACAAAGTTCAGGAGTGCATTTATGATAATTTATTTGTATTTACTATTTTGACCATTCTTCCAGCAGAGCATTTGTGAGGTCAAACTTTACACTTGGCACAATGGAGTCAGGCAAGTACTCTTCTGGTAACCGGCAAACACAGGCTTGTCTATCAGATTGCCAGACAGAGAACACGTCTCCGCTGCTCTGGAGTCCAGTGGCAGCGTGCTTTACACCACTGAATCCCAAGCTTTGTGATGTGTGGCTTGGATGCAGCTGCTTGGCCATAGAAACCCATTCCATGAAGCTCTCTGCACACTGTTCTAATCTGAAGTCCAAATGAAGTCTGGAGGTCTGTAGCCATCAAATCTGCAGACAGTTGCTGATTTCTGCACACTGTGCGCCTCAGCATGCGCTGTCCCCGCTCTGTGATTTTACATGGCCCACCACTTTGTGGCTGTTCCTAGTTGCTTCCACTTTGTTATAAGACACAAACAGTTAACAGTGGAATATTTAGTAGCGAGGAAATGTCAAAAATGGGGCATTTTGCGATCCAGGGGGACTTGCGATCATTAGTTACAAGAATAGTCCCCCTGGAGCAACTGAGGGTTAAGTGTTTTGCTAGAGGACACAATGGTAGAAAGTGGGGGGACTTGAACTTGCAACCTAGTGGTCATCGGGTTAACAGGCAAGCGCTTTACCCACGAGGCTACTACCACTTACTGCACAGGTGGCATCCTGTCATGAATTCACTGAGCTCCTGAGAGCAACCCATTCATGCCTAGGAGCTTGATTTATGCACCTGTGGCCATGGATATGACTAGAGCATCTGAATTCAATGATTTGGAGGAGTGTCCCAATACTTCTGGCAATGTTGTGTAGCTCTTGCTGCATTTGAAATAAAACATGCACTCACACACACTGAAGCCGCATTCGGAGTGAAAGGCTGTAACCATTTACTTTCAACTGCAATTTGTTGTCTTTACAAAACATCATTCAGCAAATCTGCATTGCCATAATAGGGACCACTGAGAAGATACAAAACAAAAGGTACATTTTGTCATTATCAAAATAAACAACAAGCACACATTAAACCCATAGTATAGCACTTTCCAAAAATATTTTAGGTTACTAGCTACATTAGAAGTCTACCAGCATTCTGTCTACAAAATGGTATGAATCCATATCAATGTACGTTTCCTTTTTTTAACCATTAAAATATACTACTGATTCAATATACAAAGGCACAAGATACGAATAAACCTAAGAGAGAGAGAGAGAGAGAGAGAGAGAGAGAGAGATCAGAGTAAACACCATTAAGACGTTGTCACAAAAGCGGACACTACAAGGCTCAAGTCAAATAACAAGTTACACTCACGTCGGTATAAGAAATGTACAAAATTCTCACTGTAAGGTGACTAATAATAATAATTATAATTATAATCATCATAATAATAAAGGATCAGGGAAAAAAAAAGCATGACCATCAAAACATCGATTTTCCGCTCTGTTGAAACATTGGACACAGAAGATTGAATAGTGTACATAAAAACCTTAGTTCCACACACACACCTGAAACAACATCCAACAAATAAAATCAACCCATGCTATATTGATTTTTGTTCAGATTTCTTTTGTATCGCAGGAGAACATGCAGGTACCACAGAAAGGAGGCCGGGCCGAAAGGCAATATTGTGGTTGTGGGGAGGAAAAAAAAAAAAGCGTCATCTCTCAAGACTCAAGAGTGTGGAGCTTTGGGTTGACTGCAGTCAGAGAGGAAGTGGAGGTTTATCGCAGTACGTACACTGACTCAAAAGATGAACGATGCCATCACGTGCCAATATCCCGTCTGGTGCTTTCTCTCTCTCAGTTCTTTACTTGCTAACTGGCTTTAGTGCAAAGCTGAATCGGGATTATTGATCAAGGTCTTGAGTGGGATTTTTACAAGGTCCTACAGCAGGTGGTCCACTCTGATCGCACTCCTGCTAATTATCAGTCAGACTCGTCATTGTCCTTTGCAATGATAATAATAATAATTATTATAATTATGCATTTGCAATAAAATGCTATATGTCTATGCAATAATAATAAAAATGCATTTTCACATTCTTCTGAAAATGAAGGGTGTCTTCTAAGAAAATCGGATATTGCACAATATTGCATACAGAAAAAAAAAACAATCACATTGGAATGGAGCAGCTTTTGGCTAAATGATTGCCCTGTGCAATGCAAGGAGGAAAAAAAAAAATCTCACGCACGTTCTGGATCCAACGGCATGTTCAATAAAGCGATCAGATTGAGCAACAATCTGATTTTTTTTTTTTTTTTTTAACCACCTCATAATTTGCTACAGAGTCACATTTTTCATTCGGCAGCTAGTGTGGCACTACAAGTTAACGGGTAAAATTCTACAGTGAACTGTTGGGACGAACGCAGATATGTGAAAGGCTTTGAAAACACTACCTTCCGTTTATTCTTCTAAAATCTGTGCCATTATTAATTTTTTTTTTTGTCCCCAGCCACATAAATGCAAATGCTTACACCAATAGTAAAATCTTAGGATTAAATTGAGGTGCAGTTTATGGACATGAGGCACAGCTAACAAACTCTAGCAGCATGATATATATTTATACATATATATGTATGTATACACAGCAGGAAAAATGAGGGGACAGATCAAACCATTAACCCCTTAAGCCCTAATGCCCTGTGTGGGCCCACCCATCAGCTCGCCATGCTTCTAAACCACATAGCTTACATATTCATTTCATAGTACTGAAGTCATTTATATGATTATGGAATTTCCAGGCCATTAGGATAACCCAGAATGCCTTTTGAGGCAATGCTGATGCCAAGAATTGACAATTCACATTTGTTTTGCATTTTGACATTTCACTTTCTCATCCATGAGGTGCAGCAGTGTATGCAAGACAGGTTCAAATTAGATCAGCGATTCATTTTCTACATCCACAGCTGCTTACAGTGATGAGCAAATGTTGCCTTAAGCGTATAATCAAGTAGTCGTTTAAAAGTTATTTTAGGCCAAACAATACATAAATGGGAACATAACCTCATCTCTCTCAAAAAAAACCCCATGGAGAATGAAAAAGAACATTACATACAGTTAATGTATTACAGTTAATGTATTACATTTTAATGCAGGTCATGTTGGATCCGTCGTTTTGGTCCGATCATCATAAAGTTATGACGATATAAATCGCAACTGGCGTTTTTAAATAATGTCCAAAAATCCTACTCTTTCCATACTTTACTGAAAGCCCTCGATCATATTCTATTTCTTACTGTAGAAGCAGTAGGAGAGATTCAAATATACATTATGAGTAGCTACAGGCATCAACAAATTAAAAATGCTTGGAGCTAGTCTTTAAATAAACTTGTCACATGTTTAATAACACTGCTATAAGAAAATGTTAACTCACGACAGCACCTCTATGGGAATTTCAATGTTATGTTCACGTTAGGCCAATGGTGGTATACTTTTCCTTTCCACACAGGGCTACTATAGGCTCTACTTTATATTTGGAGCATTTGTAACAGACATTTAGGCGCATATTCTTTACTTTAACCAAATTCCATGTTGCTACTTCAGACGCACTCAGAGAAAGGTGTGTCCGTGGCAGCACTGTCCTACTAAGATTCTTGGTTTGTGTAACATAACGCCAAATGGAACTGCCTACCAAGGCCGCTATGTCATCGGAAAGAGTCAGTGTGTGAAACTGGATAGAGAAAACACTACTGATGTTAATAATAGCAAGCTGGCAGGCGAACTATGAAATGCTATCCTGCAAGCTAAAGACTCCGCATTCAGTTCACACCCTCTTTAAAGAAATACTGTGTCATTTTTTAACTATACATTTATTTTCAAAATTTGCATTGGTTATCCAAAGGGCTGCGTATAGCCTGCCTTTCAGTGGCGATTTTTCATAATTATTCACTGAAATTTCAGAATGAAACAGAAAAAGGAAAGCTTTGGGAACGCGGCTTAAATGAACAACCTACATTTGAACATGAATTCTGCAGTTGTGGTGGTTTCATCTGTCGGCATTTTTCTTTGGGTCAGACATGTGTACAAAGGATTAGGGCAACGCGACACAAAACCGTGATGCATCTCCATACTACAGTTTTAAGGTGGTATTTGGTAATATATTGAATACTACTGGAGACGCCTTTTGGCGATCTCCCAAGTTTAAAAACTTTTACTTCATATAACCTCTTTTACTTCACATACAAGCAATCTGTAAATATTCAGGAAGGCAAATAGCTTACTCTTGCGTACTCTTTCTGGTATAGCGCTGACATTTCTGCCTGGGGAATGAACTGGACCTGTTTTCTTCCATACATGGGGTCCTCGGGTTTCCGATGCTCACTCCCATAACTAGTTTTGTTGCGTGTGGCGGAAGAATATGCAGTATACGCAGAATACACAGTAATGCGGTGTATGACTGAGGGAGTCGGCGTCCCCCAGTGCGCATACCTACACCATTCTGGACTGTTAAAAGTACAAGTGTTTTTACACCCATTTTTTTCCTATTACTACAATATAGTGTACAAGTACAGTGCATTTATGTCCTTTTACTTTTTCTGTGGCTTAGTTGGTTTTATGTTCTAGATTACGATTTTACAGCTGTTTTAGGATCATTACGTGGGTGTATTTTGACCAAAATTCTGGTTACGACACTGTCGTAACTGTCAGATTTACGTCACTGTCGGATCTGCGTCGTAACACGAGGACCCCCTGTACGTATGCTGGTGCCGTTTTATATTATGAGCTAAAAAGAGTGTAAACGACTGTTTTATCAATTATTGGCTATGCTTATTATTGAATTGATGGTAATTTCATTTTACAGTTTATCTCCCACTGTTATATTAACCACTCCTGTTATTAACTGAAAATTAAAACTTAAGATTAACAGTAAGTCTGCTGTTTGGGGACTGTTTCTATTCCAACCCCCCCAAATGCAATGCTCCAAGGCCTACTCTCATAATGGCCTTTAAATGTTAATGATTCACTGTTTTAAAAAGGAAACAGGATTAGCACCAGATTCCTTATAAGGAGTCTGCGGTTGCGTTACCCAATTGAGCTTAGCGGTGACCACTGAATTCTGTTGCTGCAAAAGAATGCAGATTAAGTAGTAGCTTTGTTTTGGTAACATTTCTAAGAAGCTCCATCCGAAATCCTTGTTTTAGGTTGTAGGCCAAGAAGAGCATTGTGCTACAGTTAAGGCGCTCCGCTGTGCAAGACTAAACAAACTTGCACTGAAGGAGCAGGCGAGAAGAGGAGGCAAGACCAAACACCCAGATGGGTTTGCTTAAACTTGCTCATTCACTCACAATCCAGTACGATCCAGTTCAACTGAATAAGGCTAAGGTGTCACCTCAGTAGGTGCTATTCGTCATCTCACAGCTTTTACACTCAGTTTGATTCCTTTATCATGTGGCCTCCTAGAGGGTCATAGTATTATATATAGTCTGATAATACAACAGGGAAAGATACTGAGAAAAATAAAACTGCTGGAGTGTTAAGAAAAAAAGGACGTCTTAAAATATTTCAAGTTTACTCTGAACTTCAGAACAAATGTCTTTTGAAAACGCTCGTATCCAAAGTAAAAGAAAAACATTCACATTTCTCTAAAGAGCGGTTCGCGACTGATCATGAAGCTTGTAGAAAGTCCGCTATAGTGTCCAAAACAAGAGCTTTTCGAATTTTATTCCACGCAGACACGAGTTTTGAGTTTTTCTTGCTGCAATTATCCTGACTCAGGCCACAAACTGTAACTGTGTGCATACAAGTACAAATACACAAAAACAAAAGAAATGTTTAAAACAAAAAAAAAATGAAAGGACCGTCCCCTCACTCGATTGTAATGGACACGAGTGCTTTCTTCTGCTTTCGTCCCTCCTCTTCCTTTTCTCCCTCGCCTTCCTCAGACTCAGGTAGAGAGGTGACAACAGCGGCGTTCTTGGATTGATCCGCTGGTGTCCCCTCAGCCCCCACCTCGCCCCCGTGAGGTGCTCTGGAGCCCGGGTTGTGGGGTGGGGGAGCCGGTGGTTGGGGGTCATAGTTCATGGTGGAGGAGACCTGGGAGATGACAGGTGTTTGGACTGAGGAAGAGGAGGAGGAAGAAGTGGTGGCGCTGGCTGTAGCTTCAAAGGCCTGTTCGGTCATTTCGAAGTGGGCCAGACTCTCTTCCTCCTCTTGCATGTGGCTCAGGTAGTCTGGGAGGAGGAACTCACTGAAATTGAAGAGAAAGCAGCGGAGGTTAAAATCACTAATGGATGCCGTCTTCAACATTAAACAGCAAGAAACACTCCAGTCAAATCAGCTGCCCACTGGCTTCTTCTTACAGAGTCAGCAGGTCTTCTCTTTGTGTGAAGAACGTGCCGAAATGGTTGCCTGTGGTGAATGACCGCATGATAATAGGGAGCAGGTAGGGTTCAAGTTAAAAATGGCTAGATAATTCTTTTAAATCGAGCACTTTAAAGACAAACAGCTTTGACGCAGTGGAAAGACGATAGGTAACTATCAGTAGCCTTTCAATTTCTTTACACTGCAAGACCAGTCACGTTCTACTCCTCGTCTCATAAATCCTAATGTAAATCAAGAAAACTGAAATAATTGACTATTTAAACAGACATTTGCTTTATAAAAGCATTTGCATGACTTCTACTTTCAATCAGTCTTTCCATAAGCAGGTCCAAATTTTAATACGAGATCAATTTCATGGCCTTTGGCACAACTGCCAGAGTTTAAACAGAGGATCTGCTTTCGTATTAAAAGTAAAGTAGGAGCTGCATGTATTAAAGATGACCTACTGAGTATCGTTCAGACTAGCAGTGTCCTAAATATGGTTTGAAACTTTATTACAATTAATACACATATTATAAACTTATATCGTCACTTTTCATTGGTTAATCATTTCAAAATTTTACAGACACACGTGGAGACTCACCAATAGTATCGATTTATGAAAAAAAACAAACAATAAAGTCCAAAAGTGGAGTTACGAGGTTTCCGCCCAACAGCGACGAAATGCATCAAAGGGCTACAAAGTGGGCTGGGAGGAACTAAGAGGCAGGAAATGCTCTTTAGGCAAAAATCAGTCCAGTAAAAGGCAGCAGGAATGGTCCAGCATTAAATAGTATAAAGATAAAGTATTAAAATAATACTTTATCTTTACCAGCAGCATATGGTTTATTATCACAGACAATTTTGTCATGTCCCCATGTACTCGGTAATAGAACAGAAAACAACAGTTAAACACACATTTATAACAGAAGCCAATGGACAGGTACTGAAGCAACTTTTCTAAAACTAGAGAAAGGCACTGAAATTATTACGTGACCGTATGATGCGGATGTGACAGGTGGAGATTAGTCTGAAAAACACAGTAATATTCCTTTAAGGGTTATAAGACTCCGAGATCCTCTCTTCTACTGTGAGCCTGGGGAACACCTGGTTTCTGCAGGGATTGGATCGCAGGGAGACGTGGGGCAGACAGCGGCTGGTTCTCGTTATTGCAACAGAGAAACATGGATCAGAACACACAATGCAGCCACGTTCTCTGCCTGCCAGCGATCTCTCATTTTTTCTTTCCTTCTCTCTCACCCTCTCTCTCTCTGTCTGCCTGTGCTTTTGAGAGTGTGCCAAAGCATTGCCTCACTCTTGCAAGCCTGGTCAGCTCAGATGCTGTTTATTTGGGTTGAGTGTTTATTTGGGTGGAGGGAAAAAGAGTGAGTTAGGCGAGGTAAGAATGGGCACATACATCGATCAGCCATAACATCAATAACATCAATGCCTAATAGTGTGTAGGTCTCTCTTGGGCGACCTAAACAGCTCCAGACATGAACTCTGAAGATGACTCTGACAACAGATTGGCAACAGATTCTTTAAGTCATGTAAGTTATGAGGAAGGACCTCCATGGATAGAACTAGCTGGTCCAGCACATCTCACAGATGCTCGATCAAACTGAGATCTGGGGATTAGGGAAGCCAAGTCAACACCCTGAACTCTTCGTCATGTTCTTCAAAACATTCCTGAACAGTTTGGCAGGATGCATTATGGTCTGTAAAAATGTTTTGGTAAGTGGTCTATATCATAGGCACTTCAACATGAATACCAGGACCCATGGTTTCCCAGCAGAACAATGCTCAGAGCATCACACTCCCTCTACCTGCTTGCCTTGCTCCCATAGTGCATCCTGGTGCCATCTCTTCCATTTTTAATGGATAAGTTTTGATGCTTCCGTGCCCATTGTAGGTGCTTTCATTGATGGTCAAGGTTAGCAAGGTTAGGTCCTCTGGCCAATGTGACTCTATGCAGCTCGATACATAGCAAGCTATGATGCCCTGTGTTTTGACACCTTTCTATTATAGCCAGTAAGAGTGGGCATTATAAAAAACTCACAGTACAATTAATATTTCTGACAGTTTTGGTGCAATGAACTTTTTTTTCCTGAAATAGTAACCTCCAAGAAAACAGCAAGCCTATATTTGGCTTGTAACAACCAAAGTACACATCAGATATTTTATTGTGAAAAATATCAAAAACTGAATTGAAAAACAAATAGGTGCATTACTAAGCTGTCATTACTGCTTTAATTTTTAGATTTTTATTAAAAAAATTATGATTTAACGGTATACAAATATTGATTTAACGGAAAACCAAAGTACTACTCTTGGTATATAAGTGGTTTTAAAATTAGAGGACAGGTCCTTCCATAAACAAGACGTAATTGTGCTTGTAACTTCAATTTGCTTTTACGGCCATACAGCCTTATGAAAATGCAAATTAAAGTGAGGTCTGGGCATGTGTCTGAAACCTGTTTCCCTGTCCCAGCTGTTTAATGACCACCGTCCCTGCTGGTTAATGGCTGTAATCGCAAGCAGATTTGGCTTCGAACACATCTTTCGTTATAAGGTGATAAAACAGGTCACTAATGTTTCCAAGACTGGCTACAATAGTGCCGAGGTACACTTTGCTATGTAAGTCTCTTCAAGCCTAAACCATTTCTAAACAACAGAAATTCTTCCTAGTCATTACCAATCTCCCCCTCTTTGGTCTGCAGTTCTCCAGAGAAACACAATAAAGCCAACTGCTAATGCTGTCTTTGATGCGGTCAAATTTACGCCTCAGACAATTTGGTGGTTTTTTGGTGATATACTGGAAATAAGATACTTCTCCTAAATACTGCAAAGCCTACTACTAATTACCAGCCATAACCTTTCCAGCAGTTGGAATTACAGTAGCTCTTCTATGGAATCAGACCACCAGTGCATCCACGTCCATCAGTGAGCCCTGGGTACCCATATTTCTGTCACTGGCTGTATTTTGCTAGGTACTAACCACTGCATACCAGACATAAAACCCAAGATGATGTTCTTCTGGTCATCTAGCCATTACAAGTTGGGCCATGTAAAAACCACTCTGATCCATAAACCTGCTAATTTTTCCTGCTTCCTAAACATCAACTCCAAGAACTGACCATTCACTTGGTGCCTAATGTATGCCACCTCCTGACAGGTTCCATTGTAATGAGATAATCAAAGATTGTGGCTGATCGGTGTATGGGCAAAACGTTCAAGGTTTTTACATCCAATGGAAACAGATTAACAGTCCTCAAGTAAATCATCATACTAGTTGAACACCAAGTGTTGCTGTCACCTGTGATCTTTGTTAAGACCTCCAAAAAGGAATTCAGAGAATGGAATGAGTATCCAAATTTATTTTTAGCCATAACCTTCACTCCAGAATAAATTCCCCCGGTGACCAGGAATAGACTTTCCCTGCAAAAAATAACTCTTCTCAACACAATGATGCCTTTCCCAGTAAAGCGCATACTTCGCAAGCATTTATAACCCCAAACTGGAAATAAAACCGACTGTTCCATTATTTCAGTTTTTATAAATTTATATTTAGACACAGGGAACTGGCTTCCTGAAGAACACGCAGACGGCTATCAGGTGATGGAAGGCTTACGTGATGTTTTGGGACATGAATCGCATTAGGAACATGTGTGAGCATGAGTTCCTATGGGTGAGTATGCCTATTAAGCCATCGAACAGTTCTGTGAGTCAGTCAATAAAATACAAAAACGACTGCACTGTTTCATGTGGGCCAGAATCTGCCAATAAATCGCAAAATAATAATAATAATAATAATAAAGATCAGCAGCAAGTGTAGATCAAGTCATGGATGGTAATCAGGGCAAAGAAAATTCTCATGATTAACAGTATAACTACAAAGTTCAAAAAGAAAATTGTGCTAAAATGGCCTGTGACCACTTTAACCATGAAGAACACAAACAGCTCAGTGAAATTCAAGAGCCATTTAAGATCCATTTAATGATCGTATGTATAGTGTAATATGAATTTACACCATTATTCAAATGTTTGGAATTATTGTATTCAATGTTTTAAAAGCTGTTTGCTTCCAAGTACTATAAAACATGCTTGAATGATCTACAAAAGGGCTGGTAAGCTAAGAACTTGTGACTTCCAGGTTTAAATTCATTTTAAAAAACACCCAAAATCTTTCATTACACTGAGGATTACATTCTAATAAAATTACAGTGTCAAAAGTGACAGTTCACTGTATAGAAAATATATTTTTTCCCGAATACTTAAGATACTGAATAACACATTTTGTAAATTTTTAGATTACAATATCAAAATGACAATTAAGCTATTCCAAACTTTTGAACAGGAGCGTAATTTCCATATCCCGCCTTGGGCACTGCCATCTGAAACCTGGGTGACTATCTAAGCCTGCATTGGTGTTCCTGTTCGCACAGAGAGTCATTTCTAATGCCGTTCAGCTCCTCCTCACCTGGTCTGGAAGTAGTTTGCTAGCTCTGACGCCTCATGGTTCAGACTCCTCAGGTGTACGATTAAATTGCCGGAGTTGGTAAACATGGCGCCGCATGTTTTGCACTCGTAAATCCGAGGCTTGCGGATGATGTGGCGGGACACCCTCATATGGTGCTTATATTCACCGAAGGAAGTGAATGTGGCGCTACAGATCTGGCACCGGAAACAGCGTTTACCTTCATGCTTCAGCCGGTGCATCTTTAGGGAGTAGGCTCGCGTAAACTTTTTCCCACAGCGGTCGCACTGGAATGGCTTAATGCCTGCCGAGGAAACGGGTCAGCAGTCACACAGAAGTCAACATGAAAGGCAATTTTGCTTTAAACACTTTTTGTACAGAGCCAACTTTGCTACCAAATTTTGCATAGAATGTCTCTAGCAAAGAGCACCACAGCACCAGCATAGTACTAATTTTTGTGGTAAAAAAAGATGACATTGCTAAATGTAGTTTTGAGATGCTCTGCACCAACAAACACGAATGGCTGAGGGCGGTTCATGAGGTCGGTAAGCTTAGCAAATATTAGAGTAAAGTTCTGTATATTGCTCCTATTTTGTACCAAACCAACATTTCTACCACCCTCATGCATATACAGATAGGAACGGCATAAAATTCCAGCATGAAAAATAAAAAATGTCTGGATGATACTAAAACACAATAAAAGCCAAGGTCTTACTTGATTGACATGCTTCAGTTTAACAGTTCCAGACTGCTATGCACTGTATACTGTTTTGCGTTTTTTTTTTTTTTTTTTTTTTAAGTCTTAGTCCTGTCTTCACTTGTTTAATCTTGTGGTGTCCTGTTTTTTTCTCTTTATGTTGCACCATGGTTCTAGAAGAAAGTTGTTTCCCTTCACTGTGTACTTGGTATATGGTTGTAATGACATACACTTATTTGACTTGACTTGAAGTCAAAGAAGCAGAAACTGTAGTGTGAGCTCTCTAAAAACACTATCCAAACTTTGTTTGACAACGTCTTATTCATTTTACTGCTAGATGTGTGTCCAGGGAACACTGACATGGTAAACTGACATTGACAAAAAAAAACAACGAACAGCCGCATGCGCAAGTGGCTGTTGTAACTTTTATAGTAGGTTAGTTTTGGCTCAGGTACTCGCCAGATGTCTTAATCAGACAGACCTGTAACGCTTATGCAAGCTTCACTCAAGATAAGGACTGGCATGTTTACATCAAAAGGAGAAATACATCAGCCATTTAGCAGACATTGGAAAGTTATTAATAAGACATACATGCTCTGTGTAGGACATACACAGGACAATACTATTGTGTATAGAAATGTACAGATTTATGGGGATTTACCAATCTTTTCAAAAGCTGTCTGTACAAAATAGGCCAAGACAATAAGTTGTGGGGACATGGTTCCACTGTCCCCAACATTAATGACACTTATGGTTATGAAGAACAGAGGCCAGCAGAGAGTGAAGCCAAATCATTTCTAACTTCCAGCTGTAAGCTGAAAGCCTGTGGAGGATGAATTGTGCTCTGGTGCTCTGAAATGCTGCCCGTGTAAATGCAGAGGCTCCCTCACCGGAGTGAATGAGCATGTGCTGCTTGAGGTTCTGGATTCGAGTGAAGCGGACCCCGCATGTGGGACACTGGAATGGACGTTCGGGCCCGTTGAGACTGGGCCGTGCAGAAGGGCTGATGTACAGATGATATGGGTACTGGACATTTTCCAACCTAGAGGAGAGAAAATGAGAGCTGTTACAGAAATACTTGTAACGTCCTCATTTGATCTGGACAACACTATCTGTGTTTGTGCACATAAACAGGAGCGATATATTTCTGCTGCCTAACCTGGGTACTCAAAAACCCTCAGACACAGATTTATCAGAATATCTTTATTCTGAAAGCCACAAAATGACTTTAAACAGACTATTTGAGTTATATATGAACATGACTTGAAATCTACAAAGTGATCTGCTTAAATGGATGTGAACTGCCAACTTAGCAGATCCTCTTGACTTGTTTTCATACCAAAACTTCTCTCAAAGCTCCATGAAGATCTGTCCAGAAAGGTTTCAGGATAACATATAACAGGTTTAGTCAGGCATATCAAGTTGTCATATAAAACTAGAAACTCCTCTCCAGAGATGGACAGCTGCGTCTTTTTCGTCTGCTTTTGTTTTGCATCATGACACTTCACTTTTCTTCCAGGATTCCAACAAAATTCAAGATCCAAGAACTTTCCAGAAAGCCTGCCAACCAGCTTCTGGCCGCTTGGCAAGGAGTCACTGTCCTAATAGCCACAACAATACCACGTAAGCTTCCACCACTTATAAACAAGTAAATGATGAAAGATGGAGACCGGGAGGGTGAAAAATAATGTTCCGCCTCAGAGGGCCTTTTAGCAAAATTGTAAAAGTGAGACATCGTAAAAGGAGACTCTGTAAAAACAAGGTAGGCGTGTGGAGAGGAGCCTACCTTTCGTCCTCCTCCATGTGGCCTGTGGTGTTTGGAGTGCCCTGGATGGACTGAAGGCCCTCAGTCACCCCCTCGTCCATTGAGCCTAGGGGTACAAAAAGACATTTGTTCTAATTTCCTCACCGACAAAACTCAAGGAATACCAAAAACCAAAGTGAAATGATCTTACCAACATCTAGGTAACTTAATAGGACTTTTTTGACTATTCACTCTATTATTTTGGCTATTTCACTCTGTGAACTGCATAACAAAAGTGAAAGGTGTGTTATTCATCTTGGCGGCATTCTAACACACTATATCAGGGGTGCATTCATGGGAATTGGTTTGATGTTGATAACTGATACTCTTCATATAATTATCTAAGATTAACAATTTGGGACTAAGTCTATCTAGAATCGATTCAGTAAAATGAACAAAATGAAAGATATTGTATCATGGTAGTCCAGCATAGAAGTCCAGCCCATTTAAAAATTAACATATATAGTCTTGTTGATCTGTCCGACACTGATGTTTTTTAATATCTGATGATACTGATATGACTGATATTATTGTGCATTTCATTTATAAAAACTACAAGGTGACTTTCAACTGACTGACAGGTAATCTAGTACTCTTGACCAAATATATGCAACTCATTATTAAAATTAATATAAAATTAGAAAAATTCATAGTAGCTGACTAGTTGATTGAACAGGCTCACTATTTAACAGTGCACACCTATTGATGAAGACTGAGGGCTGATGAGCAAATCCTCCTGAGCGTGTTCGCTGCCTGGAACAGTCTGCTGGTCGCTCACGGAGCTGTGGGAGGCGCTGACTGGCTGCGAAGCCTCTTCATGCACCTCCTCGTCGCTCAGTCTTTCCACCTTTACCTGCACGTCCTCTTCTTCCTCCTCCACCACTGCTGCCCCACCTACACTCATCCCTCGAGGACCCTCGCAGGAGAGGTACTCCACCAGTGCCCGACCACCTGGGTCCTGCCCAGATGCACTGCCAGACTCCAGCAGTCCCTCAGGCAACTTGGCCTTCTCGGGGGCAAAACGGCGATCCACACCGAAGGGGTAGGTCCAGGAGAAGGCCAGCGAAGGCTCCAGGGCCTGTGCAGAACTCTCGGGGAATGAGGAGGAGGAAGGCGAAGGGTTAGGGACTTGCGGAGAAGAAGAAGAGGCTGGCTGCGGGCTCGCAAAACCTTTGCGCTTGCGGCGTGACTCGCGGCACACAGGTATAGGTCGCTCAGCCACGCTACAATCTGAGGACACTGGGGAAGGTGAGAGGGCGTCCAAAGTTGTGAGGGCGCAGCCTGTGGTACCTTCAGGGGCCTCCTGCGGCCGGTGGAGATTTGCAGCTGCTGCACTGCCAGCGGCCCCGGCAGCTGAAGAAGAGTTCCACAGAATGCTAGACTTCATGAATTCTGAGCAGGTATTGGCCACAGCAAACATCTGCATGTAGCTGGCAGCAGCCAGCACATCAATGATGTTCTCTGTGCTGATGGAGAGTGTGGAGGTGTAGGCATACTCCAGCAGAGGAGCGAAGCCCGCAACCGTCACATGGTGAAGGTCCAGCACAGGCTTGTCGTCCTCAGCCCCGGTGTCCTCATCGCTGAGCTTACTCGAAAGCTTGGCCTTCAGGAAGTCGCTGCAGCAGGCCAGCACCACCTTGTGGGCAGAGAAGAGCTGGCCCTGGACGCGGATGGTGACATCACAGAAATGGCCTTCGCCACGCAGGGCATTGAGCTTGTCCAGCAGCTCCTGGCTGTGACTAGGTGAGTTGTGAGTGAAGGTCTTTACTCCCATCCTCTCTGCTGATGAAGGATGGATTTCCTGTTGGGGGAGGCAATGTTAATAGGGCATTACTTTACAAACATGAATTTTTTTTTTTTTACTTTAACTTCGAATATAATTCAGCAGAAAAACAAAAATGTGTAAAACAGGAAATACAAATATAAATAAAAATTGTTTAAACATGATTTAAAAATGAAATAATAAATAAATAAGACAAACAAGATTAGCTTCCACGTCCTACTGAAAGCAACTATGAACCAACTTTCATTATATAAAAAAATAGATTGGGAAGTTCTGAACTATTTACTGATTTGTTCATTTTACAGGAGTGGTTTGTTTGTCATGTCAGTAGGAGTGGTTTTGTTAAGGATGGGAGAAATCCAGAAATAACAGGAGGCAGGTCTGGCAACAACACAACCACGACGGAGTGGAACGCTGAGACGCCCAGTTGCAATAGCAAGTAGCTAGTACTGTCAGCAATGGCAACAATCAACCTGCTGGCCACGCTGTAGCGAGAATGTGGAATCCAGGAGTGTAAAATGGCAAAACGAAAGCATCACTGCAAAATGTAATGAGGCATAACAATCGTTTTATCTTGAGTATCTGGTTTTCATAATTACTGGAAGGCAAAAATTCATTGAAAATAAAAATTGAAAATAAAAAGCAGCCATTAATACAAAGTCAGGCTTTATTCACACATTCACGAAAGTTTTGTTTCGTAAATCAAGCAACCAACGGAATTTGTTTAGTCAGATTTGCTGGCATATCCACACTACCACAACAACAACGTAACAACAAACTCAAAACAGGTGTGTGTATGTGCTTAGATCTCGAGTTATATTTTTCAATATCTATTTCACAACAATATTGCACTTTTTAGCATGTAGAATATCAAAAAACATGACAAAAATAGAGATGATCTGATCAGCAGTTAATATTAATATTTAGAGATGAGTTTTAATGGCTTTACAGAGTTTAGTGTAAAACTGCAGCAGACACATTAAAATACGTACCTACACGTCTACTGAAAGCTTCAACTCTCCTTATTTCTGTTATGTTCAGTCACATCTTTTCTGCATTTATGTCAAGAACAGTTTAGATTTATTGCTCAATTTTTTGATGACCTTGATGACCTTTTTTTAAAAATGTGGCCAATATCTCATTCCAGGGCAAGCTGGTCTTCACTGAATAGTGAAGCCTGGTTCATTGGTACATTATGTACTTCACTAACAATTTTACTTTAATAACCCTTTAGATTGACAGGAAATTAATCCTCTGAACAGCTGCCAAGGCTTCACAAAGACCTAACATTAAAAACCATCCTCGCCCTCATTTGAACCGTCTTTAAATTTGTAGCTGGCCTCCACTGTCACATAGTAATTAATTCCTTTGCACAAACGTTTTCAGAGTGATATTAAGTCAGATAGTAAGAGGACAGTGAACAGCCAATCAAAAAAATCGAATTATCTGCTGTGTGAACTGGCCTTTTAACTAGCCTTCTTTACTGCAGAAAATCCGTCCTGCTCAAATCAGGAAAGATGAAAAACACGAACCGCATGCCTAGAGACTACAGCCCTTCCTTTTCAATGCACAATGTGTCAAATTTGAGCCTTTCATCAGGCACCAGCTTTTGAACACCAAGACTAATTGCTATAACTCTGGGCAGAACTGTGTCCTCAAGCCATCCGTGACAATGATGTGTGTAAAAATCTTGGACTACAATGTTAGGTATGATACCCTCACATCAGACCAACAACCACCAACATATCAGTTCTAAAATCCACAACCCAGATAATACTGAATGCTTTTCCAGTGATGGTTTCCTACCATTGAAGAACTGGGTAGAGGAGGACTGCTAAATTGTGCAGCAAAAGATGGATCTAATAAACTGGTGAGTCAGAGAGAGGGCAGTTAAATGCACTGGTCTTTATCACTCCGTGCCAAACTGAAATAATTCTGACAGTAACAGAAACATTACCAAACCAGAATGACTTCAATGTTGTGGACCGGGTGAATTTCAGAGTAAGTACTTCACTCAAAGCCAAGACAGAATTTCTAGAACACCTGCCCAGACCCAGATGACACTTGGCTGCACAGTGAACAAAGACTCGGATGCACTAAGCAGGCCTCCTTTTCAAATTTCAAAGAAAAGACAATCCACAGTCCCTGACCCAATGCTTACAATTGCTAATGTGATGATCGATCACAGCTGAACAATTCACCCACTTCTTTTCGCAATGCAAAATTTGTGTTTGTGCAGAGAGATATGTACCATTCCTTCATGGCAAAACTTTTACAAGGCACCGGGGAGGAATGACCGGATAGAGCAGAAACAGAGTGGAGCCCCTCCGCTTCAGAGAGGCACTGATTTAACGTTCTGGGCAATGAGTGAAAATGCCTGGACCATAAACATACTGATGAGAAGCCATATTTAAGACTTTAGTGACACTTGTTTCCTCCGCATGCTTCTAAAAACTGATGGCCATTCTGCATTAAAGTGACCCCTTATAGTCATGCGTGAACACACCACAGCACAGTGTGAACAGTGTGAAATTCTTTCTCTGCATTTAACCCATTCACCAAGTGAAGCAGTGGGTAGCCGTCCGGGGAGCAGTGTGTGGGGACGGTACATTGCTCAAGGGTAACTCAGTGGCGCAACTAGCAGTCCTGGGATTTGAGCCCATGACCATGTGATTGAAGGGGCACTGCCCTAACCACCAGATCATCAGCTGCAGGTCTCATGTCTTTATAAAATCAAACTAAACTTTATTGCAATGTTGCACATTTTACATTGTTTGATTGCTGACATAAAAGTCCACAGCCTTCAGGTAGAACCATTTTAACATTGATCACACTTCAACCAGACACGTGATGAAGACACTCTTTACTGTTTACAGGGTCAGCCGTCAAAGGGCGATGTGCTGGAAGCAGGACAAAATGGACAACCAGGAAGATCTGAACAACCTTGACAGATGTCCGATTATGATGGCAAGACGACTTGGTCAGTGTATCGCCAACACAGAGCGGGTCTTTTGGAGTGTTCCCGGTATGCAGTGGTTGGTACCTACCAAAAGTAGTCGGAAGAATGACAAACACTAAATAGGAGGTGATAGGGGCCACAGACATCCAAGGCTGATGCGCATGTGGGAACAAAGGCTAGCCCTTCTGGTCCAAGCCTACAGAAGAGCTACTGTAGTACAAATGTGTGAGAGGACAAGCTGAGTCCAGTCCACCACTAAAGCATCTACACTGTGAGCATAAAAAACTGAACCACTGAGCAATGGATGAATGTGTCTGATTAATCATGATTTCTTTTACATCACGTGGGCGGTCAGGTACATACGTGTCACTTCCCTGGGAAAGAAACGGCACCAGGATGCAGTAGTGTGCTGTTCTGGGAAACATTCTGTTGGGAAGCCTTTACAGTGGATGTTACATCCTACATAAATATCACTGCAGTTAAGCTGAATTACTTAATGAACCAAATTTCTTTTCAACGGCTAACGGAGTGCTCCAGGCCAGGGTCTTTCTAGTGTTACAGAAAAAAATAATGCATTTTTAAAAAAAAAAAGCTGATTAATCACACCATGTGACTTTAAGCCGGTCCGGTGTTCTGTTGAAACATGCTACCCATCGAGATGTGCTACCGTGCCCTTCTGCACATGTGCAGTTCTACAGCCTTGGGATTCTAGTGCAGGTTTTGTGATCAGCCATAAATCTGTGTTGGCAGCTGTAAAAGAATTTTCCACATGAATCAATAGACCCTGTTGTCGATTTGTGCTACAGAAGCATTTTTTGACAAGACAGCATAAATCGTCAGAACACGCTGCTTCATGGTAGCATTTCTTAGTGGTAGAATCTGACTGTATAAACTGGCTCTATGTACCACTAAAGATCTATCTATCTATTATGGGTGGTGATGGGCTAGTGGTAGGATACTTGCCTCCAGACCAAAAGGTCATAGGTTCAAATCCTACCTTCAGCACCACCACTGGGTCTCTGAGCAAGACCCTTAACCCCAAGTTGCTCCAGGGAGAGACTGCCCCCTGTAGGTAGGGACTGGAAGTCGCTTTGGCTAATAGTGTCTGATAAATGCAGTAAATGTATCTAGACTATTCTCATTTAAATATTTTTCTTGGATTATGCACCTTATTTTTGATTGCTGTGACCATTTCTGACAATGTGCAGAAAAAGTTAATAAATAAAAGAGACGATGAAAGTCTGTAATGTTTATTATTCTCTCACTTGTATGCCAAAATTAATTTAAATACTTTTAAATACATTCAACTCTACTTGCTTTTTTTGCTTTTCCATGACTAAAATTTGGTACTTGTTACCTGTTACCACATCGGCCCAAATTCTTTAAAAAAAAAAAAAAAAACATGTAGGAATGGAAATAATTTAATTTTTTATGCATAGATTCGTCAGCGTCTGGAGTCTATGTTACCAGCAAATCAAAAGCAGAAAAACAGCAACACTATAAAGGCTAAGTTTTTACTTACTTATCACATACATAGCAAAATGTTTGTATGCTAAAATTTTCAAATCATGGAAACCAACACAATGTAGCAAATGTTGAAACTGAGAAACTGTATTGTTTTATTAAATATATTTATTCATTTTGACAACAGTAACACGTTTCAAAAAGTTGGGGCAGGAGAAATAAATAACAGGAAAAGTGCTCTGCTAAAAAAACACCTGGTGGAATTTCTCACAATTACTTGCAACAGGGCAGTGATATGACTGGATGTAAAAAAGAGAAGCAGAGACTTCCAGAAGTAAAGATGGGGAGGAGTTCTCTGCTCTATGAAAAATGTGAAATTCTATTTGGAAATCAGGGATACCTCATCCTCTGGGCTTCAGAGGAGAGAGACCGTTTGATTTGTTATGAGCAGACAGTTTAAAAGCCATCCCCCATGATGGTATGGAGTTGCATTAATGCACACTGGGTGTTTGTATGTCTAATTAATAAATACGATTTTGGCAGGAACATAACAGATAATGTGTTTTTCAGAGAAGGCCTTGCTTATTTCAGCAAGACAATGAGTGTTTTATTACAACAGCACAGCTCTGTATTAGAAGTGTCTGGGCACTAGACTGGCCTGCTTGAAGTCCAGACCAGGCCTCCCACTGAAAACATCTGGTGCATCATGGAATGAAAAATACAACAAACGAGATCCCAAACTGTTGAGCAGCTGAAATCTAATATTAGACAAGAATGAGACATTTCACACCAGCAATTGGTCTCCTCAGTTTCCCCAAACGTTAAAAGATGATGCAACACAGTGGTAAACATACCCTGTTCCAACTTTTATGAAACAAATCGCACATATTTTAGAAAAATCTATTAAATTTCACAGTTTCAACATGTAGCTAAAATAAATCAAACTATCAAAAACAAGAGACTAAAATAAACAAACAAATAAAGAAATAAATGGTGGTGGTACCTTATTAAAAATATATTCCAGACTACTTTGACAGTAAAATTGTTGCATCGTGTTACCCAGAGCACAGCTACAGAGTAAAACATGTTTCAACTGACACTACATTGTACCATTTTCAATTAAATGTAGGGTCCAGATGATTTGTAATTAATTGCATTCTGTTTTTATTTACATTATACACTGCATGTCAGCTATTACTAATAATAATCTGCCCTTAAAAAAATAATATCAATTGACGCATATCTGTCTATATAGACTGCTTGCTTCTTTCTTTCTCCGACAAGAATAATGCAAATACCTTGCTCAAGGGTACCACTGGCAGTCCTGGGATTTGAAGCAATGGTGCTGTATAAGACTGCACCTCTGGAGCTGACTTTTACTAGAGTAAAATGTCAGTGGTGCCAGTGGTGCCTGAGATTTGAACGCACAACCTTCTGATCGCAGGAGACGATCCCTAACCACTAGGCCACCAGCTGCCCCCAAAAGACATGTCCGAAGCAGTAAAAGTGTGCCTCAGTGCTGCTATTGGCAATCCTGGCATTCGATCCTGCAACCTTCTGACCGCAGGGGCAACTTCCTAACTACAAGGCCGCCGGGTACTCCATTATGATTGCTAGAGCAGATAAAAGTGGATTGCAAAACATTACCATGAAGGTAACCTGAGAGCCACTGAGCAGGCCTGTTGTGAGAAAGTTGAAGGGGCGTGTCCCTCCCCACGAGTTGCTTTTGTTTACGTGCTCGTGGGAGCATGCTCACGTTCGAATCTGTCAAAAGACAGTCACACCATAGAGTCACACCATCTGTGTGAACATCTGCTACACCTGATGCTGTGGAAGTTCAGACAGTTATGATGCGATGCTGTTGCTGTAGTTAGGATTAAGATAGACGCGGACGAAATTACTAGCAAACTCTTAATGTATTGTGCATTCTCGCCAAATGATAAGCCTGCTACATGCTCATATATGACCAGAAACTCTTCCACACACCGGTGGAAGGACTGATTCGCCAACTTTCACGAGGATGAAGAAAAAACGTCCTCAAATTCTATTTTGGTGCTAACTCAACTAGCTATCAGGCTAACTCACTAGCTTGTTGTGTGACAACAACTGTCAAAAAAGGAGCTCAGTTTGGTCTCAAACACAAACACAAACACATTAAAAATTAAGGTATATTACCCTTATCTGTGTTACTCACCAACTGTATTCAGACGGATAAATCGGGAGGTTTGGTGGACATGAAGCTAGCCAGCTGTCCGAGTTAGCCAGAGCTAGCTAGCCTTAGCATCTGCACGACCTTTCTTTTTCTCTCCCAAGATACCTTCACATACCGGTCCGGTGTGTGTCTCGGTCGGGCTGAGTGTCAAAATCTCCCATCAACAGAGTGACACGACCTCAAAAAAACACAGAAAGTATTTCAAAGTCTCGCCCTGTTACATGTTTCTGTTTTGGGCCGGAGACTCTGTCCCAGCATGCCGAGCGAGTGGTGGTGTTTTCTCATTACACCTATACTGAACACCCCACCCTCCCCCTTCTTCACACTGTATACATACATACATACATACATAAAGTATGTGGACAGAAGTATTGGGACGCCTGACCATTACACCAACAGGAACTTTAATGACATTACATTCAAATACATAGACTTGTATGTATGGGGTTGAACATATAGAGTTGGTCTTTGCATTTATGAGGTCATGCACTAATTTTGGACGAAAAGGCCTGGCTCGCAATCTTCTCAAAGGTGTTGGATGGGTTTGAGGTAGGGGCTCTGTGTGGGCTAGTCAAGTTCTTCCACACAGAACTCATCTAACCATGTCTTTATGGAGCTTATGCACAATGTCTATCTTGGCACAGTCATGCTAGGATAGAATTGGACCTTCCATGAAGAGCATCAAGACTCTTTCACTAGAAAATTGTTGTGGAAGTATCCCAATACTTTTGTCCATGTACTGTGTATCCACTAATAAAGGGCTATTTTATTTGGTTTTATTCTGTTCCATTCCAGTCATTCACCCTTTGCTCCTAATTCTATTTTTCATCCTGTTTAGTTTTTTTCTGTTTTGTTGGTTTTGCACCTGGATGGCCTTCCCGCTGCACTTTAATAATTTCATATTAGATCAAAAGGATCTCAAGAGTTTGTTAGTGTGTATGCTGATAGATGCTGGATGCTCTCCAATTCTACAGGTTCATGGACAAATCAAACATGCTGGTTGGTGTCTGAAGCTTTTTTTTTGGACGTGTAGCACTGGGCTTATGAGGTTCCTATAGAGTAATGTAGCTGAGTATGGTTAAATGTGTACATTTTTTGTGTGAGGAGAAAAAATCAATTTCTTTGATTTTTGTCTGATGCACAAAATTTTTTCTTCTACCACACATTTTCTTGTGTTAAGGATACTTTGATTGCAAGGATGTTCTGATATATCAGATCTACTTTACTGTTCTTCAATTAAATAGGTGTTGCACAAAAACAAAACCACACAATTCAGTCGAGACACATTTTAATGAATGTTCATAACAGCTATGGAGGACAGACAGCAGCAACAAGAAACAAAACACAATTAGGTGTCTTAAAGTAGAAAAAACCCAAAATAAATAGCTTAAAAAGGAAGCTATAACAATAGCATCATACAGACCTTCACTGAAGGGATAGAATGCTTTAGTTTCAGATCTACATAATTTCAGAATGCTTCTGTTTTCATTCAAAAGGAATGCAAATCATTAGAATGACGTGTTTTTCAGTTTGTTTTAATGTTTATGGTTCGGGGGGTTATACAAATATTTCAATTTATTGTCTCTCGTTGACTCTACTGTGCATCTATTACTCTATTTTCATCTCACAATTTGGAAATGACTCTTAACTGATACTGAAAGAAGTCTGCCTTGCTAAGCAAGGTGGTCATCCAGTCTGCTCTACTCTGTTAGACGAGAGTTAGAAGAGTTTCTAAAGGGTATCTTATGTTTTGTTACTATCCTCAGGAACAGTAGATTAAATGTTATTTTTTGAACCATTCCAGGGCATTTAAATATGAAGACTGTTGTGGTATTTTTGCATTTATGGAACACATACAGTGACCACTAAAGCTTAAAAAAAGAAGAATCCTAAATCTCAATGTATTTTTCACAGGAACAACTTTTTTTTGCAATAGTCCACTGGACACTCTTCTATCCATGCAGATAAATAGGTGCTACTGAGGTTACATTTAGTTGGAGATCATTTATTCCTACAATCCCTGGTATTGCTTTTTTACATAATCCCTTGCAAGTAACATCTGCCAGTGGCTGTTGAAGGACCCAGGAAAAGGCCAGTTTTGGATCATGGTCATATCTAGATGCTGTCGCTCAAACATTGTGAGAACGTGGTTATAGTAAAAAGCAGTGTCGATCGTCCAGAGGGGGCGTATTCACTGCCATTCTTCATGTACTAAAAAGCATCTCAACAATCAAAAGCACATTTCAGAAGCTGATACTAAATGCCCTCACTGTATCCAATAGCTCTCACATTGCATACCTTTGTGACTAAGTACTGCACTTACAAAAACAAATGTTCCAGTGTTGAAATATGTAAAATCTTTAAAAAGTTCTCCAAGTGTAATATTAACCAGCATTAAATTATGACAATCGGTAACAGTTAACAAAATGTATAGCTATAGAATGCAAACTGGCAAATAAATTAAATGTGCGAAATAAATCCAATAATAAGAGTATGCGTGAAATATATCAGCTAAAAAGGCAGTCGCATGCAGACGTTTCTAAAGAGATAGACAGGCCAGCTTGTGAAGCTGTCGTGTTTATGTCTCAGGTAGCTCTTACGTTTTTCTCAGTTACGTTTTCACTCTGGTGTGGGACGAAATGCATTGTAATATGGAGGTATTTCACCAGCTGTATTTGAACAGAGCTTCAGCAGGTTTGTGCAAAGGTAATATTCCTTTGTGGTAGAGAATCCTATAATGATAGGTTAAAAAAAAACAAAAAACAGGTTACAAAGCATTACGATATTTTCGAAGGATTGAGGTAGATCTCAACGGGGCTGGATAGTGGTTGGACGATTTGAAAGGAAAATTTAGCAATAACAATGAAAGTTTTGTCACAGAGATAAAAGAAGAAACACCTCATACCAAATGCCCTGGTTAAGCTTGACAAGTGATTTCTGCACCCGTGTTGAATGTTAGTTTCCTTGCTTACCTCTGAAGCATGGTCAGTTTGCTATTCAAAAGGGAAGGGCATGTTTTGGGTGCTAATAGCCCTCTCGTTCCCTACCTACGCTATGGATCACACCTCTGTCAACACCTACCCCTGTTGTTGGAAACAGGGCATACTTCGTTTTAGCAGTCTTGGTAAAAACACTCCCCTGAAACGGCCTCTGGCCTCTTATCCGGGTTGCACTTTTCGGGTTCCACAGCTTTGCCGGTGTAGTCTATGCAGAGCACGCTTCGGCGGCGCTCTCCAGGACCACAAGTCCGAGAGCAGGCTGACCACGGCCCCATCTGCCACACGGGGCAGGGCAGGTCCCCGCAGGGCCGGATGTCGGTTGGCCGCAGGTCTACGTCGCAAGAGTAGGATGGGGAGCCTGCCCTGTCCTGACACTCGATGCTTCTCCTGGACCAGCCGGCACCACAGCTTTTGGAACACTCAGACCATTCGCCCAGAACCCATTCAGCTCCCCCGAAAGGCAGGATTACATGAGGGGAGAGGCCACTTTCCATGCCGGTTTTGCTGAAGGGCACATCCTTGCGCAGGAAGAAGTTGTATTTGACCCTAGGTGGCGAGCTGTCCCCGGCTGTGGAAAGGAGCTGGATGGTGATGGTCTGCTTGAGCTCCTGAAAGCTGAGGAGCCGTTCCAGCGTTGTGGATGAACCGCTGTACCGAAGGACGGCGCCACACACCGGGATGTCCTGTTCAGCGGTAGACACCGAGAAGTTCCCATTCAGGATGTAGGATCCGTCTTCAGCCTTCACTGCCAGGTAGTTGCCATCGTGTTTGATTCCACGGTGGCTACGCTGCTTGACGTCAATATTGGTGGCCCCAGCAGGGATAGTAACAATGTCATTGTAGCCAAAGCTGTGGAAAAATAAAGGCATCTTTAAGCATCTACATTTATAGCATTTAGCAGATGCTTTTATCCAAAGCGACTTCCATTCCCTAACCACAGGGAACCACAGAGTCTCCCTGGAGCAACTTGGGGGTTAAAGGTCTTGCCCAGGAACCCAGTGGTGGTTTGGTAAAGGTAGGATTCAAACCCATGACCTCTTGGTCCAGAGTGAAGTATCTTACCCACTAGGCCACCACCACCCTATCTAGTCAGTGGGTTTCTGTGACAGAACTTTAAGTTTATCTTAGCATTTTGTCCTTTTCTTACTTACTTTGCTTTGTTCAAAGAGCCGCTTATTTTTCTGCAGTCTGTCCCATCACCTCCACAGACACCACACTTGTCCAGCCTCAGGCTGGAGCCTATGACTTGGTCACAGCCAGCCTTTATACACTGACCCTGGACACAGATGGAGGTGGTGTCTGGACCACAGGTTGTACCATCCACAACCTGGTCGAACACACAAAAGGGCAAAGACATATGATACAGAAAAACAAGAGACAATGTGCCTTGAAAGTTACTTTATGTAAGCTTAAAGTTAAATCAGCTATGTATAAAGTGAAAAGGGGTAAAACCATTAGAGTAATGATGCAATACCAATTACTATTAGCAATATCAGTCGCAGAAAAGTGCACTCAGGAGCTTAAGGCAGTAGGTTATGCGGTTAAGGGCTTGAATTTTACCTTTTACTACAGAGAAAAAAAAATAATGTTAGAGAGGTTAGTGGCAAGGCATAGATTTCAGAACTATGGAAATAAAGTGATCTGCTGAGAGATACAGATGTAAAGATCATGGCAGATACAGAGAGATAAAAGAGGAAAATATTTTTCAATTTAAACGTTGAAATGAAGAATACCAAAACACTTGCATAGGAAACATTTGCAGTGGATGATCACCTTGGCTTCAAAAACTTTAAATTCATTGCTGTTTTTCGCTCTGCAAAACAGTTTGCATCTGTCCCTGGGGGATACCCCTGCATACTTCGGGATCCACTGCTTTATGTTCCCGTTCATGTCCAAGTAGCGGTCACTGTTGTATTTTTCACATTGTTCCTCTCTGAAGCTCTTACCTGCAGAATGGACAACAGTTGGCAGATAAACAATGCACCTTCAACACCTATAACAAGGGATGGGTACTGAGACCCGGTACTTAATCGGCCCCGGTGCCTAATTATAAGAGACCGGAGGACCGATAAGCTCTGACGTTAACGGTTCTGCTGTCGGTACTGGAGAAGTAAAAAAATAAATAAATGTCCTATTTATTATTG
>JBBPDC010000084.1:9628509-9649939 GCA_037974485.1 Hemigrammopetersius urotaenia | reverse complement strand
CCGTTAAAGTACCGAATCGATAAGTGGTATCGATAGAAGTAGTAATACCGTTAAAACCTTAACGATACCCATCCCTACCTATAACTGAGAACACAATGTCAACTTTGACCTGAACCGACACCTTTACACTCTTGCCACATGAATCATGCAACCTGTGCCTCCTAAATTATAAATATAACTGGTTACCACTGTCTCCTGGGCAGGTCTGGATGCTGCAGGACTGGTATTTGACCCTCTGGCCTATGCAGTAGGATCCTCCATTTTGTGGCACTGGGTCCGTGCACTCGCGTTGGGAAAACTCGACTCCACCACCACAGGTTCGAGAGCATGGGCCCCAGGAGCCCCAAGCACCCCATCCTCCATCCACTGGAAGCTAAGATACAAGAAAAACCCACAGATAAATAATGTGTCAATGACATTCCTTCTCTGAAGCAAGTATCAAGGCAATCAAGTGCCGGGTGACTGGAACATGCTTTGTGCTTTCACATCTCTCTTAAAACACCAGGTTGGGTTATTCATCTATTAGATGTTTTCCACAGTCGCAACAGTTGCTCGATGCCAGCAGTGCAGGGTTCACAGCTTCTGGCTGGCACTTCATGACCTCTGGTCTAAGCAGGCATGTGAAGGCCACGCAGACGTTGCCAGCTCTCTATGCATGGTGCTCGCAGCATGTGTAGAAATACCACATTTCATTTATTCCTTCTTTTATGAGTTGGCAAAGAGATTCCTGCTCACAGCCAGGATGTCTGGCATCACAGGCTGGCTTTTCTAACGGGCCAGAACTAAATATAATCATACTCTTTTAGGAGGCTTTACTGAATACAATGTGACTACTTCTTAAATGGAAGCTCCAAAAATAATTCAACTTTTTAAAGACTCCCTGCAAATGAACACCAAGTCTCCTTCTCTTTCTCTTTTGTGCCTTTTCTCCCCTCCCTCTCTCTTTTCCCCTCTCTATCTCTCTCTCTCTCTCTCTCTCTCTGACCAGCTGTAGAAGAAGCAGCCAGTCTGGCATTTAGGGAAGGCATTTGAAGCAGATTGATTATTTTAAGCACCTCTGAAAGGGGGCCCATCAGGGTCCAAGAGGTGCTGGTTAGATTTCAAAAGGTGGGGAAAAAATGAACAATCTGACAGTCAGGCGGACTCGTCCAGACACCTAAACAATGTGCTGAGAAGAATGTGTCCGCCAGAGCAAAGAGTGATCTTGAGTGGACAAAGAAAGCTAAAGGTTGGGAGCGGCTGAGAAAGACACTTTAAAAAAGTTGCCAGCATGAGCTACTATTATGGAAGCCAGACCTATGAGAGTGGTAAACAAAAATAGGCCGTAAGCACAACAGAGGGAGAGGAAATATTGTTTTTTAAAGACGTCATCACTATAAATCTGCCGAGAGGTATTTACTGGGATTTTTGTTCTTTCCCAGCACGTTTACATCCTGAATGGGGAAACATTCAAATTCTTTAAATTGAAGTGCACGTACCTCCTCTTGCCTCGCCTCCTCCAGCGTGCTCAACACACACATGCCTCTATGGCAAGTCTTGCGTTCCCCGCAGGGCGTGCCATCAGCCCATGGAAGGCTTCCATTTCGGGTGATGCATTGCAGCTTGTCCTCCTCGCGGCACCACAGCTGGACACAGGCTTGGTCCTCTGGGGCATTGGGGCAGTGAGTGAACTCCTCGCCGAACGCCTGCTGGCACTGCCGGTCCCGACCATACGTGTGGCCCGGAGGTTCGGCCTGTAACGGGATGGTCTGCTCGGGAGCATCCAGCAAGCAGTCACCTTATGAGAAATACATAACATACACATAAGGAACCAAGGACATTTCAGGACTTCAGTAGCAATTCTCCACTTCGTTTCACTCAAAGTTGTTATTAACTAACATATTACATTTACAGCATTTTTCAGACGCTTTCATCCAAAGCGACTTCCATTCTCTAACTACAGGGACTTTGGGTTAAGGGTCTTGCTCAGGAAGCTAGTGGTGAAGGTAGGATTCGAACCCATGATTTCTTGGTCTGGGGGCAAGTATCCTACCCACTTGGTCACCAATACCCCATAGTATAACAAATGATTATAAGCCTGTTGTCAATATGGGAGTTAGACAGAGACGTGCATAGAAAGAGAGCAAAAAAGGTTAGTTCATTGTTTACTTGCACACACTGTACTACATGTGTCAAGAAAGATTCCTGCCCATGTAATTACAGGTAGCTGGCTTCAGCTGCTCATTTCCTTACAGCAACTGTTACTGACAGATACTGATGCTGCTGACATTTGAGTTTGCTGAAGCAGCCTCTTATTTTCGGTAAACAGGTGTGCACATCTGTAGCTTGAGGGAACGATTTTCATTGCAGAGAGATTTCACTGGCCAAAAACATTTACACACCCCCACCACACACACACACACACACACACACACAAACTCATGTGCGTAAGTCAGAATAGTCGCCCATCTGGAGATTTCCATTATGCAACCTATTATACTGCAGCACCAGTCAAATCCACTTCAGCTCAAAGATCTGAATCCACAGCACACAAAATTACCACGTCTACCTCAAATCCTCCCGGACTGCACTCTTTCTCCTTTCTCCTTATATTTCATATTTGAAAAAAGGTCAAGTCGTTGTGTAAGCTTCGATTTTCAAATCTTCTTCGGTTTAAGATGTGGGCAGAAGACAACCAGAAGCATTCCATAGAATGCTTTCAGCAATGTGAAGCAATCCTTTTACAGTTCACATCCTTAAAACTGTTTTATGAGTTTGAAACAGCGGAAAATAACTGAGCCTTACGGCCATATCAGCGCTCATGTCTACCTGTGGCAACAGACAGCATGTGCTTGGCAACGCGTAGTGTCTGAGTGAGGGAAAACAGTTGTTAAAGCTGGAATGTGTTAGTCACTAAAGATGACTCAGAGGAAGAGCGAGAGCAGGAGAGCGTAGACTGAAATATTGACCAAGATAAATCAACCCCTGGTGAAAATATGTCTGCTATTTTTCAATGCCGATACATTTTCTGCATTGTCACTTCTTTGTTTTGGCCTTTTGGAAATACTCTACAGAGGTGTGAGGCGTCTCTCTGAGAGAGAGGGAGAGAGCGGTTGTAGGAAACATCGGATAGATTGCTGTAGCAACCTCAGACACGCCTTGTGTGTTCCGTTCACCTGAATACTTTGCTAGGGCAGCAAACCACCCAAGAGAGAAAGAGGTGGAAAGAGAGAGCATGCTTTGCATAGGCTGTCAGTTTTGACATTCTCAGCAAAATTATACAGTGAGGTTTCACAAGTCTGTTATTAGTGGTTAGGGAACGAGTAAAGGCAGAAGTGTATTGTAAAAAAATGATAGAGCATGATAGAGTGAAAGAAAATAAACTTGTAAAATTGAGGCTGCCACATTATAGGCAGATTTTTCACCGCACTCTTAAGTTTAAAATGACACAGTCTGTTTGCTGCGGCACGTTTCCATTAACTATATAATGACAGCTTGATGATTTAGGACAACTGCCTCTGAAATGTTATTAAACAATATTACTTTTTGGTTTGATTCTTGGGGGGAAAAGGTCTTCCTTCATGCCAAAACCAAACTCAAAACCTTAACAGAAAAATCTTAACAGAAAAACTAAGATGTCCAGACTGACCAGAGCATTATTTTTCCTAGTGTGCTTATTTGGTGGTTCATGAACTATCTAGGCATGCTTGAATCAAAACCGTGGTGTTTGGAACACCATACCATGCCCGTTGTCGAAGAACTCTGTAACGTAAAGGGCACTGCATGGTGACCAGGGAAGGGTTTTGTTCAGATGGACGAAGAAGGGAGCCATCATGTGGTGTCCATCGATATGCCCAAACAATTTCTCACAGTTTCTGGAGTCATCATGTGGCATGCTGAGTACATGGCCTAGGAAGAGTTGAGATAGAGTGAGAGAGAGCGAGAGAGAGAGTGAGAGAAAGAGAGAGAGAGAGAGAACGAGAGAGAGTGAGAGAAAGAGAGAGAGAACGAGGGAGAGAGAGTGAGAGAAAGAAAGAGAAAGAGACAGAGAGAGAGTGAGAGAAAGAGAGAGAGAACGAGAGAGAGTGAGAGAAAGAGAGAGAGAGAAAGCAAGAGAAAGAGAGAGAGAGAGAAAGAGAGGGTGAGAGACAGAGAGAAAGAGAGAAAGACAGTGTCAGGGTGACAATGGCACTTGTGTGTTTAATAGCTATATCCAATAACAACTTCTGAGTTCCTCTCTCTAGAGAAAACTTCTAGTGAAATACTGCAGCTCACCAGCTTGGCTCAGCTACTACTGAAATTTGACAAACACTGAGTATTGTTGAATGCGCATATATTTCTATGCTCTTTGTGTGACCAAAATCAAATGTGACACACTTAACCAGGAACTTAATTGTAAATGCTTTGCAATTAAGATGATCTAACCTAGTGGAACAAAAAATATTCCCTCAAGTCATAACGGTTCGGCCATTCCGTAATGGTGCAAATATGATCATGGAAAGTGTTCAAGTGAAGCTGAGAAGGTCTGACACACATTAATGAATGACTTGATCTAAATTTGGGGCGTCCACTCTGGTACAGACACTCAGGAGGGGTGAGATGTCAGCCAGAGACAGTCTGGTGGCATGCGAGTTTGTGTGTGTGTATGTGCATGTGTGTGTGCGTGCGTGTGTGTGTGTGTGCGTGCGTGTGTGTATGTTTGTACGCATGCATACGCATATGTGACCCATACCAAGCTCATGTGACACAGTGAAGGCCGCTTGGAGGCCGTTGTCCTCGATGACTGAACAACTTCTTTTGGGGTCACACATGGTGCCCACATCAGCCACGCCGAGGGTATCACAATGCTGGTGGCCACAAATATCCTGGAGGGGCAAAAGCAAGAAAACAGAAAGAAAGAGGGTTGGGGAGGAACGTGGAAAGATCAGGAGGAGAGGAATCACAGGAGGAGAGAGGAATAAGGGAAGGAAAGGGTTAGAGAGGGGGGACACATTTCAGACACTGATATCCAGACATCGCTCCATTAGTTCCAGACAGACCTTTTTTCCCCCAAGTAGGCTCTTGCCAGCAAAACATATTTGTCAGTGTTTCCATCGTAAAATGAAGCAAATACATGGCAGACTGTGTGCTAGAATGAGCGAGGGAGGGAATTTAACTGTGTAAGGGCTGGTGATGTGGTCTGCGTCCCGAGCCTTTCAGAGAGCTCTCTAGAACATGTGTCGGCCCTGACTCGAGTGACCCTGATTGGGGAGGATGCGTCCCGTGGAGGCTCTTGGAAACAAGCAGAGACGCCCCGACCTCTGCTAAACAAAACCACCTGCATCTCCATCCGGCCCCGGCAGAACCGAGACCACCGTGAGCTCAGTTGTGATACTCGACCAGGGATTCCTCGCCAAAACTCGGCTCGAGCCGCATGTTTCGCTCATGTACTGCCCTAACCTTCTGTACTTGGCGCTAGTGCAGCCTTACGTTCACTGTCTCCTTGACTGGACAAGGTGCTCCCTGAAGAGCTATGCGGTCACAATCCTGCCAGATCATTTCCTGTTTTGAAGCATCTGAGGCGTCACACAAACAGCCAAGACTATTTAATCAAATCACTGAGGTGATCATATCTGTCCACCGCATCTAATAAATGTGTTCCTTCTCGAAGGGAGGGTCGTTTGCCACGCTCTTTAATGCTCTTCCCGACAGTTTAATTAATCGAAGAGCCAAATAAGGTTAATCTTAATAGTGAATATGGGATTATGTGTTCCACTCCTCATATTACAAGGACCTTTCACAAGTCCAAAACTAAACCTGGACCAAAACCAGCAGACGAAACTCGAGCACCATCACAATCATAGCATCGTTATGACCGGGTACGTGAACGATGAAGGAAACAGCCCTACCTCAGCAGACTGGACACTTTCTGCCGTCAAAAAAAAAAACCCTTCTAGCCTGAAAAGGAATTTCAACAGATACTGCCCATCCAAACCATCATAAAACACTTGGGCACCATCCTGGTCTGAGTGGGTGTGGTTCTTGTGGTCTGGCTCACCTCTCTGGTAAATAAGATGGCGGTATCAAAATGCTCAGGATGACGCTGACTGGAAGGGTTGAAGAGTTGCTGCCAGGCACAGAAGTTGCGCAGGGCCATGCCTCCATTGCTGGACAGCTCTGGTCCCAACTCCTCGTCCTCTATTACCAACATCTTGACCACCACAAGGCTCACGGCATTCTTCAGGCTGGGATGGGCATAGAGTTGCGCAGCCATCCCCATCAAAGTGAGGAGGTAGTGCTACAGAAAGAGATTAGTAAGTAAAGTCAAAGTAAGTCAAGTTTATTTATATTGCACTTTTCAAAAAGACGATACAAAGTGCTTTCCAGACAATATAAAATGAATGAAACATCAACAGACACAATGTTTTACTTTTTTTTAAAGTACCAACAGTCTGGTAATTTTACAAGTCAACAGGTCAAAATCATCAGAGATTAGTTTACATATACAGTGTTTGTGGTGAAGCTAGCTCTATATAGAATGATAGTTGGTATAATTCGCATATAATAATCATATGCTAAGTGTTTTTGAAGAAACAGTGGTAGCTGACTGACACTGATCATTATATCTATGCCACAGTGTGGCCTGTCTGACTTCACATGTTGAATCAGTTCTTGACTGGTGCCTGCAGTTTAACAAAAAACGCATGCAAGTTTATTGCAAATCTAACATTACTCATAATTCAAAAAGTTGATGTGACTGAAAAAACTGAAATCAGATCTGAAATCAGCATGAAAAACTGGAAAAGTGTGTTGTGGTTTCTGATGATTACAAAAAAGTTTTTTTGTTGACCTGTGTATCCAGCGGCAGATCGACCGGGCTTTTGTCTATATGCAACAAAAGCACGGTCCACCTCAACCTTGTCCTAGGAATCATTAAAAGCTCCTGACTAGAGGACCTTAAAGACCTACACCCTGCATGACCATCAAGATTAAAAGAGAGAGTAAATAAAGAGCAGAGGGAGACATACGGAGAGATTATAATTCAGTAATTTAAAAGTCCAAAAAGACTGGCCTGTACAGCTGAAGAGTCTGAGCACAAACCAAAAATGTCCTAAGCACAGCTGTTCGAAGGCAAGAATGTGACTGGCTTTGGACTGGAAAATGTCTTTAGTTCAATAAGACATTCAGGACAACATCCAAGCCAAAATCAAAAGGACACATCTAAATCCCATCCAATCGAGAATTACTTTCCCCCTGAACGCTTAAACAACGGTGCGTCAGAGGCACTTTATCAGTCGTTAAATTGGAGAAATCTTGGAAACGCAGCCTGGTTTGCACGTTTTCAGAATTCAGCCCATGCACATCATTTCGTGTTTATTATTTTTCACGTAAGGAGACATAAGGCACAATACGAAAATTCTGCTTGGGGTGGGGGCGGCTCAGAGCAGCCCAAATCTATAAGCCTCTGGGACTCAAATATTTAAACATTTGTGTTTTTCTTTCCGTCAATAAAATGGGTGGAAGGAGCTCAAAAACAAACTCCTCTTGGCCGCCACTCTCTTCCAGATGGGGCTAAGTCAAACTTGAGCCCCTCATGCCAGCAGTTTTATTTCATCCGTCTTTCTCTCTCTTTCTGTCTTTCTTGTTCTCTCTCTGTCTCTCGCCCTTTCCCTTGATACATCGTCACATTTCCAGAAAGAGAAAATATACATTTTAAGGGTGCGTCGGGTTTCAGATACATTAATTTATCATGGCAGACGGGGATTTCGCACATAGTGCCGGTACAACTTTTTTACATAGTGCCGGTACAAATTTACACAGGTTTTGTGAGAAAGCCAGTAATACACCATTTCTTAAAGGCTGGTGGTCTGTGTGGTTTGTACTGTGTTTCAACAACTTCAGAGGACCTGATGCAAATCAATGATACTCACTGTTAGTCTGAGACTACACCAGAGCTGGTGCTGGCAAACCCATAACCTTTTTTTTTTTACCTCGGTCATTTCTACGCTGCCTGAAGTGTATAAAAGCACTGCTGCAATCTGACAGGAAGAAATATCATGGAAATATCATGTGACACGTACAATTTCCTAAATCATGGTTCTCTCTCCAAATTGCAGCCAATGTTTTGAAAGCACAAACGCTCCCTGTACAAGTATAAAAAAAAAAAGGGGGGGGGGTGAAGTTGCAAACAGGTCTGGCAGCTGTCAACCTTAGTTAATTATACACCATTGAAAAATATCAACAGGATACTCTTTAAGAGCTTCCTACATCCCCTGTTTACGGAGGCATGTACCAATTGGAACGCACAATCGACAAATATTTGCGGTCACATGCTTGGAATTCATGGTCCCGCGACTGACTGTGTCATTTCATTCATCTGAAGAAAAGCAATAAAGATGACAACCTTGTTCAAAACAGAGCGTCCATCTTTTCACAAATCAGACTTATTTACTTTCGAGGCATCATAACAGACTGCGGCGTAACTACTTGGGGCGCAAGAAGGGCAATCGTTTTTATTAGGCTACAAATAGACAACTATACACCAATGACACACTTTGATGTCTATTTATCTCCCTCTTATCAATAATTCAATTCAAATAATATATCAGAATATGCACTTTATCAATATCAAAGCAGGGGTTCTTGGGAATCTACTTCTTTCTGGTGCGAAAGAAAGCTAAAGATGACATATATTGTGATTTAAAAATCATTTTGGGTAATGTTAGACGCTAGTGGGTGGAGTGGCATGCCTTGAGAACATCACAGCGATAGTGAGTGAACTGGTAACTGACACTTTCTAAACAAGCTTTTTTTTTAAAGAAGGGAAACATTTGTTTTTTGCACTGGAGGCTTAAGAGACCCTAGTTCCACCACTGATAAAGGGACTTAACCCATCCTCTGAGCTGGGACAAGCCTAGAGAGTTTTACTGCACTGCAGGGTAGGAGGAGGCAGATGTGTACATCCAGAAGTGCCTGCCACATGTGTTATTCTCTCTTCCAAACAGGAGTCCTGACCGAGGAATGGTGCCCCTGTATAAGCCGGTGTCCTATTACCTGAGCCCAATCAACACACCCGCTAACTCATTTCATGACGCTGAGTGTATCACACGTTTGAGAGAGAAATCACTGAGAAGTACCCACTTAAAACATGCTGATAGTGAAAACAGTAGCCCCCTCAAACCTGGTCCAGCCAGTCAGCTACTCAGTAAATTACTTTGTTAAAATGCAGGTATGTGTTGAGTACTGACTTACCTAAAAGAAAGTGAATGGACAGTCTTATAAAAACCAGTGTAAAGCATTTAACTCATTCAACAAGTGAAACAGGGGGCAGTCAGGAACACAGCACATGGGGAACAGTGTGCGGGGATGGTATCTTGCTCAAGGGAGCCTCAGTGGTGCCACCGGCAGTCCTGCGATTCAAACCCAAAACCTTTCCTAACGCCTAACTAGGTGTCATGTTTAAGAAATCAGTGCAACAAATTTAAATGCTTTTGTTTAGGACAAAATCAAGTCCTTTGAGAGAAATAAAGTTCTTATCTTTTATCCTTAGTCAGCAGTGATTTAAATCATTTTACCTTTACCTTAATCTCGTCTCCATAGAAACGAGTCATAGAGTAGTCTGCCACCACCAGCGTCTCGATGTACCTCGGGGATGACACGAATCTCTTTTCTCGCCTTGTCCTGTCAGCCTTCTCCCCTGCGTGAAGGGGCTTGTTGTCTTGCACTTGACCAGCCTCGCTCTTGGAGGTCCCCCTGCTTGTGGGGACCACCCGTCTCCTGATGATGTGGGGCTGAGAGGTGGTCCCCCCACTCTGGACCGGCTGGATGAAGTACTCGTCCCCTCGTGTGATGAATGTCCCCCTGATGCCTTGACAGAGACTGAGGGCGACCACTGAGTCCATGTCCTCGTTCACCTTGCCAGAGTAGAAGCAGCCCCTCAGCTCCTCGGACACATCCTCACGATGAGGATCCACCATGGCTGGTGGGACCTGCTTGGCTCTGACATGCTGGATGTGCAACGTGGGGGCTACAAAGCTGCTGTCCGGCCTCAGGTGGAGTAGAAAGACCTGACCAAAGGCAGAGATCTGAAAAACCTGCCTCTCAGCCGCAGACCCACCTCTCCACACAGCTCTGTGTCTGGGAGTCAGCTTCACAGGTGTGGTCTCTTCTGTTTCTACCACCTCACACCTGACAGCTCCAGCCAGCAGAAGGACGGACAGGAGTAATGGCATATGACAGACCATGGTTCTCATTAGAAATGAAGAAAACGTTTTTTAAAAAAAGAAATAACTTAGTCTACGTCTTTTGGTGCAAGTGTGTGAGATGAAATCTCCAACTGTCCAACTGTCTTTTGTCCTTATGTTGGTTTTCAGACAGAGTCAGACTGTCCGTGATCCGCAGGTTACTTAGGAGAGGCGCATGAGAGGACGAGGAGCTCGAGAGGTGTCATAGAAACACGCAGGAGAGTTCGAGACAGTCCTAGAAAGTCAAAGGCGCGAGCGTGGAACCCGCGAGCTGTTCTCCCGGGCGGCGAGAGCGCGCCACTATTTATACACTCGTGATTCCACTCCAACGCGCGCGCGCTGTTTATTTCTGATGATGTTCAGCTCCTCCGCCTCGTGCAGCACAAACGGACCAGCGGCTCCACGAGCTCCGCGACACGCCCACCCTGTTAGGTCAGACTGGAGGTCCGCGCCCCAGGCCACGCCTCTTTGAGCTGGGACAGACCAGTAGCATTCCAGTATCCCACACTGGAATTGCCAAATACACTATATGGTAAAAAGTATTGGGACACTCCTGATTTTCAAGGTTTGGGAAAGGCCCCTAATTTCCAGTGAGGTGAGTCTTAATGCTTCAGCATACCAAGGCATTCTGGACAACGCCGTGCTTCCAACTTTATGGATACAGTTTGGGGAGGAACCTTTTCTATTCCAGTATGACTGTGTCCCAGTGCACAAAGCAAGCTCCATAAAGACATGGTTGGATGAGTTCGGTGTGGAGGAACTTGACTGGCCCGCACACCTTTGGGATGAACTGGAACGAAGACCTCATAAGTACTCTGACCTCATACGTACTGTACAGAATGAATGGACACAAATTCCCACAGATCTTGGGAAAGATTCAAGAAATCTCCAAAAATCTTGAGGAAAGCCATCCAAGAAGAGTGGAAGCTGTTATAGGTGCAAAGTGGGACCAACTCCATGTTAAAGTCTGTATTTGAATGCAATGTCATTAAAGTCCCAGCTGGTGTGATGGTCAGGCGTACTTTTGTGCATATAGGGTACACTGTAAAGTCATTAGTATGTGCAGCTTTATATGTATGGGACTGTATGGGATGTGCAATACTGACAGACAAATAGAAAAAAAAACCCTCCTTATATAGTCTAATGAGTTATATTACATCAAAAATCAACAATTAGGTACACTGTCCTGAGCAGATGTAAATTCCCTGTCTGTCTTTGCGATTGTAGGCAGGCTATGTGCTGCTATTAGCGCGAAGGAGATATTATACATCTCCTTATCTATCTCCTCCTGTAAAAGTAAGATTACATGTTTTTATATATATTATATGTATAGACACACACACACGCACGCACGCACGCACGCACAAACACACACACACACACACACATTTTACAATTAATTTCAGGACTCATGGTGTATTTTTTTGTTCGTACACTGTGAGGCACTGCTGTACTGTTTGTGGTTTATCCTGAATGGAAGAAGTGCTGCTGAGAAATAATATATACATCCCCCGCAATAAAAATCACAGACCACTGCAAAACTGCTTTGCCTAAGTTTTTAAGAACTGCTGACAATATTTCTACTCATTTTCAAATAAAAATAATTTATTTAAAGCATACTTTTAAAGGAAATAACATTGTTTATAGAACTTGAAAACAAATCTCTTGTTCACTCAAACAAAATGGCAATAATTACCTTTGACGAACTTCTAGTAATGTTTTTCCATCGAACTGGTTTCATTGTGAGAGGAGAGTGTTGATTACAGCAGTGTTTTTATACTTTTCCTCATTAAATAATATGTGATTCAGGTGATCACCAATCAGTACCTCATAAAGCAGAATGAGGTGTTTGTGTAGGAATTTAACAGACACTGGCATGGAATGGCTGTTATACTCATTGAGACTCACTGAAATTGCAGTGGTCTCTTATTTATATACATTTAATACACACGTGTGTGTGTATAGGTTTGTTTGACAAAAATGGTTGAATCACCGCTCACCAGCTGGTGGTGCTCTTGGATTTGAAAGATTTTAAATTCATCCACTGACTGCTATGTGAGCAGATGTCCCTTATGTGTTCATTTGCATCTGTTTTATGAAATGTACTTTTATTTATTTATTTATTTTTTGTTATTATAACTTGTCTGCATTTGTCATGTCTGATTCACCCACAAAGAAATGAATGAAGCAAAAAAATCAATTTACACAATTTCCCCCATTTCTCTCAAATATAGCCGATAAGCCAAGACAAGGTCTTTAGTCTTGCACTGGGATTATGTAGCCATTGGGTTTAACTAGAAATGGAAATGTATGTTATAACCTGTATTTTTCTTTTGCTTTCTTAACATATTTGTGTGGATTTCAGTACCAACAAAACATTCATACCATACCAGTTATGCTGGACAAGATGGCTTGTCTCGCAATCTCCATTCCAGTTTATCCCAAAGGTGTTGGATGGGGTTGAGGTCAGGGCTGTGTGTGGGCCAGTCAAGTTCTTCCACAATGAACTCCTCCAGCCATGTCTTTATGGAGCTCGCTTTGTGCACTGGGGCACAGTCATGCTGGAACAGAAAAGGTTCTTCCCCAAACTGTGTCCAGAAAGTTGGAAGTGAGTGTGCACTCTGGTTAGGCTGAACCCTGCGAATTCTCCATATGTGGGAATCCCGACTATTTGGGGCAGCTGGTGTCCTGGTGGTTAGGGTGTAGCCGCTGCAATCAGAAGGTTGTGGATTCGCATCCCAACACTGCTAGTGGTACACTTAAGCAAGGTACCAGCCCCACACACTGCTCCCCGGGCGCCCCTCATTGGTGGCATCCCACTGCTGTACTTGGTGAATGGGTTAAATGTGGAGAAAGAATTTCACACTGTAGTGTGTTCATGCGTGACCATAAGGGGCCACTTTACTTCACATAGAGTATATTGAACTATTTTCATTAAGAAAAACACATGCAGGAGTTTTTCCTTCACAGAGAACCATTTAAATAGAGAGAACACTAAATGGTTGTGATTGTCATGGTTTTTCCCTATTGGCCTTATAAAAGAAAGGGACAAAGGTACATTACATCCCAATCAGTCTCAAAGAATTCAAACTCTTTTTGTTTTAAAGGTTTAAAGAATACAAGTCCACTGAGTCTATCTGTCTTTAAAATGCCCAAAGCACCTCAAACACAAACCTGGACATTTTTGCTCAGTACCATTTCTTCACATCTTTGGAGCATTCCAAAATCAATGACAGTGTGACAGGAGTCATGTGTAGTGTGTTCTACTAGCATTATGCAGGCGCTAGTATTATGGGGTTATAAATGTGTTGCATTGCACTTCTGCAGCACAGCTCCAGAATTCCTTAAATATAACTGTTGTCGTTTCTACGGCACACTTATTACTCACAGGGAACTACACCAGTAGCATGAAGGCACTCCATATTAAAAGGTTAGGCCACAGCTGGTGGCTTAGGTGGGTTAGGGAGTTGCCCCTGTGATCAGAAGGCTGTGGATTCGAATGCCAGGACTGCTAGTGGCACCACTGAGGTACCCTTGAGTAAGGTACCGTCTCCACAAACTGCTCTCTGGGTGCTGTATCATTACATCACTTGGTGAATGGGTTAAATACCCAGAAAGAATGTCACACTGTTCACACTGAGTGTATGCTTTGGTCTGCTGTGGTGTTCACACGTGACTATAAGGGGCCACTTTACTTTCTTTTTTCATATTTTAAGTAGTGTGTTCAGCTGCCAAGAAAGGGTTCTTTAGCAAAATAAGAGGTTCTGTAGACCTGTAAAGATTCTGTTGCAGGTTAAATGTTTCTTCTCCAGGAATCATCTGTTGTAAATGTTTTTTTAAATAAGATTTGTAAATGGCAAAAATGTAAAAAATGTAAAAGGCTTTGTTAAAAGCCTTTTCTTGTTGCCATATAGAATTGTTTTTCCTAAGGGTTCACTTCTCTATATATAAATTATTCTAGGGAAATTGGACGGCGGGCAAAAGTTTCTCTTGGGGGTTTTTAGGCTTCCCAATGGTAAGAAACCAGGAAGACACATTTAATACCACATATACATAGTGTATTGTCGTCAGATTATTATTTGGTGCCACATATTTTGTTTTTTTATCTAAAATGACTGACACTCACAGTACTGAATTAACATTTAGAGTGTTGGATAAAAATCTACAGTGTTGGATTTACACCTGCAGTGGTGGATAATAACTACAGTACTGACTGCACATCTACTGTGGTGGATTTACAGATACACTACAGAACCCACAATGTTCAACACCTGCAAAGTTGCATGAACATTTACATTAATCATTTACACAACAGTGCAGTATAGACTGTGTTATTGAATGATCTTCTGTGGTGTTGGATTACACACACAGTACTGTGCAAAAGTATTAGGCACCTGAGAAAAGGCAACAGTTTACTACTGGGAAGAAGTGTTATGTTAGTGTCAAAACACTAATTTTACAGTAAATACAAATAATTTTAGACCTTAGACCTTCATGGAAGCAGGGCTGGACTGACTATTGGGTACACCGGGCCGCCAATAAATTTGGTAAATTTGGGCGGGGGCAGTCTCACTGTACTGAAGAAATAAATAAAGTGGAGGATTAACACATAACCCACACTAGTGAATGAAAGCTTTCAAAGCTTAGCATTCTAATTATTATATATTCTGCTGTTTGTTTGTTTGATTGAGTGCCTATTAATTGTAATTGACTTTTATTGTTTTTATATTGGTTTTATCCACAGTGTGCTGGATGGGAGAGGAAGGTGGAGTGCAGAGGAGCTAAACACGCAACTCTGTGCTCTACCAACCGATCCCAGGATACAAACCAGAAATTGTTCTTTTGTTTTGTAGAGCACTTTGTGTTACATTGACTCTGTATGAAAAAGTAATATATATATATATAAGCTGAAATGTTAAGTTAGCACCAACAAGTTTGCTCTGTGTTTTTATGCTGTACAACACAGTTATAGACAGGCAGATAGACAGACAGTCAGATAGGTAGATAGACAGATGTTAATAGATAGACAGACAGATGCAGTCAGACACAAAGACAGACAGACAGACAGACAGACAGACAGACAGACACATAGATAGACAGACACACAGACAGACAGAGTCAGACAGACAGATAGAGAATCAGACAGACAGACAAATAGATAGATGAGGACTGAATGGAATGAATGAGTGTAAGAATGAATGAGTGCCCGTGCAGAGCGCCCTGGAGTGACGACGACGCGACGCGCGCAAGACGCGCAGCTTCGTCTCCACCCAATCAGCACGCAAACTGTTTACACATGACGCGAGCACATAAATGCCACGAGCCGCAGAGGAGAGACGTAGAGGCGCGCGAGCACACAGGTGGAACGAAGTGAAAGGAATGGGTTGTGCGCGCCGGTGGAATAATCCGCACTGAGGCGCTTACGCACGGGGCACCGAGCCCTTCTGGATTATCATCACTAGAGAGAGAGAGATAGAGAGAGAGAGAGAGAGAGAGAGAGAGATAGAGAGAGAGAGAGAGAGAGAGAGAGAGAGAGAAGCATTTTTCGAACATCTTTGGTACGAACTCTGTCCCGCAGTCATGCGCGTGTCCTTGAGGACTCTGCTTCTCGCGAGCGTGCTGTTCATGGAGTGCGCTGCGGAGACGCAGCTGTGCGTGCCGGTGCGCCTGGACACGGAGCGGACCGACTTCTCCCAGTTCGGATTGGGCGCGCCACCGCCAGCGCGCGCATCTTTCCGCGTGAGCGCATTCGGCCAGGACTTCATACTCGAACTGCGCGCGGACTCCGCCTTCATTGCGCCGGCGCTGGAGACGCGCGAGCTGAGCCGGTGCTTTTACGCCGGGCACGTAAACGCGGACGCGCTCTCGTACGCTGCGCTGAGTCTGTGCGGCGGCATGCGTGGAGCTTTCGGCTACGAGGGCTGGGAGTACTTCATTGAACCCACGGCGGGAGAGGAGCGCGCGCACGTGATCCGGAGGCGCACGAGCGGCGAGCGGCGCTGCGCGGTGGACGGAGATTTCGACGGCACGAGCGCGGCCGTTGCGCGCGCTTTGGGGAAGCTGCAGAAGCGCGCGAAGGCCGAGGGGCAGGAGGAGGAGATAGAGGAGAACGAGTCGCGCGCCACGGCGCTGAGAAGCCGCTCCAAACGCTTCGCCTCCGTGCCGCGCTACGTGGAGACCCTCGTGGTGGCGGACGAGTCCATGGCCGAGTTCCACGGGGCCGACCTGAAGCACTACGTCCTCACGCTGATGTCAGTGGCCGCGCGCCTCTATAAGCACCCGAGCATCCTGAACCCCATCAGCATCGCCGTGGTCAAGTTCATGGTGATCGGAGAGGAGGACAAAGGGCCCAAGGTGACGGGCAACGCGGCCATGACCCTGCGCAATTTCTGCACGTGGCAGAAGAAGATGAACAAGAACAGCGACAAGCATCCGGAGTACTGGGACACGGCCATCCTCTTCACTAAACAGGTAAGGACACGCAGGGTCCATCCAGTACGCCTCAATAGGGGGCGACACTCCTATCGTGTTGGGAAGCCACGGGACATCAAGATGTCTTGCAGCGTGTCCCAGAACAGCTGGATGCAATTTATGCGAAGTGCTGATTATGAACTTTCAAGGTTGCTTTATTGTCATCAGCAGCTGTGTAACACATACATAGTACTCCATGGACCACAGTGCAACATGCAACTTTCTCTCACTTCAAAAACCTCCTCTGTTCAGAGAGCATCTCCTCTTCTGATCTATCTTCTTGCACTACACTCTACATAAAGATTTTAGCAGGTAGAACTCTCCTCTGGTTCTCAGGCTATCCTGAAACTTGAGTGTTTCCTCAAATTGTAAGTCACTTTGAATAAAAGCATCTGCCAAACAAATGTAGTTCAACAGAGTGCAAGTTACGACAGGGACTGTAAACAATAGACGCCACAATAAATAGACACAGTCTGGGTTCAGTGTAAGAACTTCATTGCAAACAGTTTCTGTTCGTAATCTAGGAGAAGCCCCATCTAGGACAAATAACCAGCTAATTGGAGCAAAGGAAGCTTGTCTCAGAAACAGACTGGTCATTGCTTTCCAATTCTTTTCCTGATTCTAAAGAAATATGAGCCAGAAGAACCAGTCTGACCACTCCTTTCACTAACTATACTGTGGACATGCTGCCACAAGGGCAGTCCCCTCACTTAACCTTCTGTCCCTCCGGGCATTACCTTGGGTTTATTAGATGTTATAGTCAGGGGTCAGCTATGTCCAGAGGCCGCTGCCCCCTATTGGTAAATGTGTGTGAGGAAGAATGTGTGCAGAGGATCCAGAGGGCCACAAATCACCCATGCAGTGTGAAATGGACAGATAGTGATGCATGGGTCAGAGTTATTTAATGACCTGCACCCACCTGGCCAGTTATGGGAGAAAACCTGCCACTTCCCCTTCCACAAAAATATTCATTAATCAATGAACCAGACCCAAACCGAGCCTACAGCGTTTCTACAAATTGTTTAAGACCTATCCGGTATGCTGCACTGTCATTTTCTGTCTCACAACGGCTGACCTGAACCCACCCAGCCTCTGATCGTGGGTCTCACTGCTGTCAAATATCTGTCGCAGTGTGTCGACTAACTGATCTGAGACCAGTTTAAGTGGAGCAACTTTAAATAACGGCCACTCAGTTGGACTGTGCAGAATTGTTGTGGTAGGCGAAGAGCGCATGACTCATGAACACACCGTTGACCGGCTGTGACTGCTCAAGTGATGGCCATCATATGCACGCTCGAAAAGGCCGGAAGGTTGTTCACTAATGGGGGAGGTATTTGTAGTGGTTGCTATCATAAGTTGCCCTACATCATATAATGCTTAGTTTAATTTCACTGTCTTTTCACACATACAACAGCGGGGACAATTACAGGATGGCCAAAACAAAGCTCAGTGTTCAAATTCTCAACCCCTGTAGTTTATGTTTAAGCAAACATGTACAGTAACAGCAGGCTTTGCACCGCTTCACCCCAAACAAACTTAACTGAACTCAGCTTTCCAGTCAGCTGTTGCTCGGGAACACTCACATGTGCGGAAGCTCTGCCAGCCACTCACACGCCAAATGAGAGAAGACTCCCTCCCTTCAAGCTCCTCAGAGTCACACATGGCCCAGGCTGACCATCCCAGCCGGTCAGTTCTTCTGGGACTGCTGGACAGAGTCGAAGGTTTATCTTTGCTCCCTGTGCCGTGAGTCAGTCAGACGTGGGAGCCAGAGAGTGGGATCCCTGCCTGCACTCTTCTGCTTATTGCACTCATTTCTCCATGAAGACAGAGATGTGGCCTAACACTGGCCGCAAGGAGCCACAGGGTTTAGGGGAGTTTTAGGAGTGTGTTTGTCTGAAAGTGAGCTTATGTGCTCAAACATACACTATGTGGACATAAGTATTGGGACCCCCTGTTTTTCAGGGTTAGGGCTAGGGCCCTTACTTCCAGTGAAGGTCAATCTTAATGCTTCAGCATAGCAATGAAAATGCCATGTTTTCTTTGTGGACACAGTTTGGAGAAGAACCTTTTCTGTTCCAGCATCACTGTGTCTCAGCGCACAAAGCGAGCTCAGTAAAGACATGGTTGGAGGAGTTCATTGTGGAAGAACTTGACTGGCCATCCAACACCTTCAGAATGAACTAGAATGGAGATTGTGAGTCAGGCCTTCTCATCCAAAAATTGGTGTCTGACCTCATAAGTGCTCTACAGAATGAATGGGCAGAAATTCACACAGAAACTCCAAAATCTTGTGGAAAGCCTTCCAAGAAGAGTGGAAGCTGTTATAGCTGCAAAGGGAGACCAACTCCATATTAACGTCTATGTATTTGAATTCAGTGTAATGGTCAGACGTCCCAATACTTTTGTCTATATAGTGAAGCTCCAAATAGGACAGACTAAGTGTAGGGGCAAAGGGCCATATGTAGCCTTGTCAAACAGATGGACTGGAGCAGTAATAGATGGAAGAGTCAATAAATGGACAAACAGATCGATGTTTGTGTGCAAATAACCATGAGTAGTGGAAGGAAGGAATGGATGGATAGTTGGACAATTGGCTAAATGGAAGTGAGACAAATAGAAGAACGGGTAACTGGATTGCAAAGATTTGTGGATGCAGAGCTAGTGGATAGTAGTAATGGATTTATGGGTGGTTGTTAATGAGATGGAAAGGAAAGTCCCTGAGTCCCTGAGCAAGACCCTTAACCCCAAGCTGCTCCAGAGGGACTGTAGTTAGGGAATTTAAGCTGCTTTGGATAAAAGCATCTGCTTAATGCTGTAAATGTAATGTAGACACTTTGATGACTCTTTCAACATATGTAGCATGCATGCATGTATAATTATGCTTCAAAAGTTACTGAAAAATAATGTTGATTCCCTCCTGATTTTGCTGTGAGGTTTATGCCCATGAGCTCGGATTACTCTCGGAATGACTTAAACAGACAGAGAGTAGTTGATCCAGCTTGGGGTCCGTGGAGGACTCTTGACATGCGATCTGATCAAAACACACCCCTCACAGCAGCCACCGCCTTACATCATTCCAGTGATGTCACAGGAAAGGTTATGTCATGCTGTGGGGCTTGTCATGTTTGGGACTTTTCTCATTTCGTGAGCAGTTTTATGGCACTAAGAGTGTAAGGCTTTATACAGCCACCTACGGCGTGAGGAAATTGCACCAGCCATCGCAAAATCACTGAACTAATTTGGAAGAAAACGAGAATTATTGCTTAGTGCACTCAGCCCGAACAGCTCATACATTTTCATTTCTCTAAATGCGGCTTCCATCAACCACAATTGCAGCTGGGAACAATCTGACCCCCCCCCCTTCCCCCGCCCCAACACACCCATAGCCTCAGAACAAGCCTGTTTCCCATTACCAGAGAGAGAGAAAGAGAAAAGGAGACCCCCCCATGCCGATTCCCTCCTCGTCAAGGCCCACCTGCTGTAGAAGGCCCTTCCCAGCTGCAGCCTGGGGGAAATCTCTCTCTGGGGCACTGCAACATTTCTTCTAAGTCATCCCCTTTTCCCTCTAGCACTTTTTGGTACAACCTCATGGTCAGTGGTCCTTCTCTCTCCAGGATGTGCCTTCTGCACTCTGATGTAGTGTAGGGTGTGTGATTTTTTTCTCCTTCAGTTCTTGGCAAGCATTCTAAGTATTCTGTCTAGACAATTCACTTAGTAAGCATGTTTGAGGAAAGGTAATGTTTTACAGGTAGCATTTGTGATAAACTGCAGCAGAGTTAATGTTTAATTAAAATTAACCTCTTAATTCAACTTGCTTCCGGTTATTCTGAGACTCCCCTTCCTGGTCTTTATGGCCAAAACACAGATCCCAGTACACACATTTGGAAAATGGATTTCTCCAATATGATGAGGTATTACTCATTATTAGGACTTTGCTCTAACCAGGTAACACCCAGTAAACACTGGCATAACGGTTTAACTGACACATCCAGTCCTGTTGTAGAATCCCCTTCTGTAATTGGTTAAGATGCTGCCAGGTACAATCCTCCGCAAAACCTATTACCAGGAAAACGGGGATTTTCAGGTCATTAATTGTACATGGCGTGGCAATGGGGAATATGTAATCTCACCATTACAGTGATGACTCACATTAGATTCACTGAGCTGCGAATTCCATATAACGCTCAAGCGATGAGCTCAGAGCACTCAGTTTATATTATATATGCAGCAATAAATCGATGTAAAAGCACCACTGACACATGGACCTCAGCCTGACAATTTATTGCTGTTGGTGTAAAAGGTGTGTTACTAGAGTAATGGGCACGTTATGTTGATATATAATGAGGGAGGTTAAAAGGAGATGGGTAGAATTAGATGGAGCACAGGGGAACGGGGGAAAGTAAAACAAATACACAGAGAGAGAGAGAGAGAAAGATGCACACATGGAACAGTTTGTATTTTATAAAAGCGTTAATGAAAGTCATATGTTTTCGCTGTAGGATGCCAATTGGGTCAGGAGAGAAGGGAGCTGCTACCCCCCTCCCCCCTCCACTTTTTGCCTGTGATGGAGAGGTTTTGCCAGACCTGGAAGAGAAGAGTCTGAGAGCGAGAGAGAGATACAGACAGACAGAGAGAGACAGAGACAGACAGAGAGAGAGAGAGAGAGAGAGAGAGACAGACAGAGAGACAAAGACAGAAAGAGAGACAGACAGAGAGAGAGAGAGAGAGACAGACAGACAGAAAGAGAGAGAGAGAGA
>JBBPDC010000084.1:9599470-9610688 GCA_037974485.1 Hemigrammopetersius urotaenia | reverse complement strand
CCTTGGCCAAAGAAAGCTGCTATGAATTCCAGACCTTCAGCCGTCAGTCTGAAGGTCTGGCTACGCGAGACTACCTCGACCCTGACAAATGGGACTAACCTTTTATCTTATTTCACCTGTATTTCCTTCACTTGGCTTGTTTATCCTGTGTACCACATGTTTTTTTAGAAACTAAAGTGGGGGATATAAACATCTTTTTTTTCTTTAAAGGAGGGATAGAAAGGTGAAGACCTAAAAAGTGGGTGAGAACTGGCAATCAAAAGAATTTAAGTTTCATTTTATCTTCTGGCTGCCCAGAGACTATTTGTGTAGCTCAAAGGACTGGTATTTCGGTGTAACAGAAGTTAGATGTTGATTTATGTGTTCCACTCTCTGTCTTCTTTAAAAGGTAAAAACGAAAAGGAGTTGCAGGTCTGAAGTAGCTGAACAAACAAAACCAAGTGCATGCAAACATTTCTGAGGAAAGTTGGAACCGACATGGTGAGCTCTGCTGTGGCTCACACTGCACAAAAATAACCACACAAAAATTGCTTCACAGAGATGGAACAGGTTTGATATTTTCCTTCATTACATTGTGCAGCTACAGATTTAAATATTCCATGTGAGTTTGTTTACAGGGTTTTTTGTGTGTGTGTGTGTGTGTTTGTCTGCACTGGAAATTTGAACTAAGAGAAGTTCAGAGTTTTATTATTTTTCTTAATAATTCTTATTATTTTTCCCCCGAGTGCCTCAGTGATATGCTGGACTATTATGGTCATTTGAAGTGGTCAGATCAAAGTTCCATCCAGCGAGACAATGCCATTCTTCAGCTGGGCAAGCTGCTAGTGCTGTAAATTCTGGCTTCGCCTTAAACTCTAGTAAGTTCATCACTTACAGGAAAGAGTGGGAGACAAAAGATGCATCATCAATGACTCCTTCATTTCAACAGCCCTTTCACATCATCAGCTACTTCAGTTGTACAAACATCTAAATAACACTAAGTATTCCAGGGACTGGGCTGATAGCAAGTAGCCCAACCACATTCACAACTATCAAATAGCTCAAAACAAACAGCAAAGAATTCTGTAATCAAACCCTTTCAACTAAACTTCCAAGCCACTGACCCATGGTTCACAGACACCAAAAAGCAGCAACCCACAGTCCAACCATAATCTGCCCCGGTCTACTGTAGTAAGCGTTGCGTGTTCCACTTGATGAAATTATAAACCCTTAGTCATTTCCTAATGAAATACAACTGAACCGCAGATATCCCACAACACAGACAGCCAATTTTCACATGAAAAGTCTTGTTTTTTTCAAACCAGAGAAAAACAGCAAAGCTAAGAGAAATAGCAATAAGAGAAACTATCTAATATAACCCTAACTGGATCTTATTCATTTTAATTGAATATTAGCAATGGTCAGAGTGGGGGCTGCGAAGCCCACACTCTGAACTACCTCTTGGCACGGACCGAGACGCAGACCAGGGATCCATGCAGAAAGTGGCTTCATTAAAGAAAAGACAAACAGAAAACAAATAGGCACGATGGCCTCCAAGAGGACAAAAAGGCAGGAAACAGGCAGGGGTAATGAGGCGATGGACACATGAGGTTGCACAGACAGACACAGGCTTATATACACTGACATGACTGGGAGAAACACAAGGCAGCTGGGGAGCACAAACAGGAAACAGGTGAGGACAAAAACAGAACAGGCTATCAAAATAAGAGTACCAAAACATGAACAGAAAAAAACAGAAACAGTAACAAAAAAGCAGTGGCTCTAACCAGCCACTGACCAGACCGTGACAGCAATGCTAGCATACCACTCTGGCTACAAACCCTGTCACTACTGCGCTAGTTTTATTTTGAGAATTTTGTTATTCAACTCTGTCTGTAGAAAGGCGTTAGAAAAGGTAGAAACATGCAACTTTTAATGATCTTTTATTGTGCGCTTATCTTATTTGTAGCCATTTTGTCAATGTGGAAAAGTTCTTTAGGGATGCAAGTACACAACTGACACACAACAACTTTCTTTCATTGCCACAGCCTTTCCTTAATAGTCTACCAACTCTATTAATACTTAATCTACAAAACCCACACAATTTCCTCAATAATTAAATTGGAAAAGCAAACTGTGTGCAACATAAGTTTTGGGTATTGGGAAATTCCTTAGTTATGTGCTGGAGCTGATATGGCTAACAGGGAATAAGCATGGTGTAACTCTCAGGGCCTTCTAGACCTTCACAAAAAGCCTAATGATTTCTAAGAACTGAAAAATGCTGCAGCATTACTTTTATGTTATTCTTAAGTTTGTTTGAAAACAATGGGTTTACATTCCTAAAATGGAAACTAGAAAATTATCAAATCATTTTTCTGGGCTGATTAAGCTCTAGAACTAGTTAGGCCTTCAGGCTCTGGATTGACATTCTAAGGTCAGAGTAACCACCGATACAATCAGGAACTGACAATAAAGTAACAAAATCAATTCTGGATGGCTGGGGTCCAGTCATACAGACCAACTTAACCTGCCAATTAACAGGTGAGTGGAATAAGGTGTGCTTGAACAGGGAAAACATCAAACCGTGCTGGACACCATCCAGCCAGGACTGGAGTGGTGCATTTCTGTTGAAGGGCTTCTGGAAGTCCTAGATCCATCACTGTCTGTGAATATGAGGGGTAACCTAACCAACAGAAAGTGGTAGTTCCATGCTATTGCGCTGAACTAAAAGAATCAGCCTATAAATATTACATATAATGTAAATATCTGTTTCAAATGTCTGTGTTAAATCTATAACAACCAAAATGTCCATGTATAATGCCTAGCACAACAAAAATTAGCATTATTAAATATGTGTAGCTTTCTTGCAAACCCCCTGTAAATGCTCCCAAAACACATACGTTTAATTTTAAACTCAGCTTAATACATTAGCCTTAAAGAAAATGCACTGCTGTCTCGCAGTGCTAGAATGTAAATACCGATTACCCCTATATAGACTGTACTGTAATTCATGCATGCATGTTTACTTTGATATGCACTGATGATTTCTTTGGTATAAGTAGGGTAAATACAGAACAACAAAACAAAAATCACGGGAACACCCGAGACGCTCCTCTGGGGAAATTCTGGACTGCAGTTGTGTCAAAGGGCAGCAGCCAATCAGCAGGAAGGAGAAATAAACAACATTCTCAGATTGGCTACTTTCAAACCTCCTGCCTCTGAGTACCGCGGTTGGACAGTAGTTATTTTTAATAGGGAAATGTAGCTGAGTTTATGTTAATATTTATGTTACAAAATTAGTAAATTATGTTTTTCTTAATAATTTAGCACTAAAATGCATGAATACTTATATATTGCCGCGAAAAAAGCTGTGATGTCTGGGCCTCGTCTGACACTGTCGCGATCGCGGGGGCTAGGCCCCCACGACCGAGAGCTAACTTGGGAAGTGCCAATACAAGCCAGGAATTCATGCTGGTATGCGTTTATTAACCAAAAAAAACAAGAACAAAGAAAAAGGCACGCGGGCCAAACGGGAACGAGAACGTGGTACCGGAACATTGTAAACACAGGGCAGGAACAAGGCAAACAGAAGGCTACATAAGGCGATGGACCGATCTCTAAGTCAAACACAAACAGGACTTAAATAGTGACATGAATCAGGGGCAAACGCAAACAGGTGGAACACAAGAGCACATGACACACGAACAGAACATGAAATCAAAATAAAAAACCCCAAAACACAGAACAGAAACAAGACCAAAAAACAGAAAAGCAGTGGCCCTAACCGGCCACTGGACGAACCATGACAGACACGCCCCCTTGTCTACATCAACAACCCAGCACGAGAACGAGGGGGCGTGGTGGACGAGGCCCAGACGTCACAAAAGCAAAAAAAAAAAGTGGAGGATATGTGCAGTTTCCGCAGGGATTTCAGCGAACAATTATTAGTTCGATTCCCAGAAAAACAAACCTGCAAGACTGAAGCCATGACTGCTGAACGTATGAGCAGGGATTACTGTATTTATAGTTCAAACTGAGAGCCTAGTTCTAACAGTCAGATGTCGCTCAATTTTCCTCAAACCATGTCCTCAAATCTGCTTTCGCACAGAACAAATAAAAATGAGTCTGTTTAAAATCTATTTTTTCACCAACAATACAACAAAAGAGCTACATTATTATATACTGTTTTGGACTGAACATTTCACACAAAGGGCACACACGGTACTAGACATTTAAAACACAATCTGAAAGACTGATGCTGCCCAGCAATCCACTGCCACAACATAGCTAATGTATACCTTCATAAGTGGTCCATATCTTGTGACCACACATTTCCAGTAGTGTGTGTGTGTGTGTGTGTGTGTGTGTGTGTGTGTGTGTGTGTGTGTGTGTGTGTGCGCACACATTTGAAACAGAAAAGGAGTTGAGTGAAAACACTCCCAGGCACAGAGTGAACTGGGAGTACAGTTAATTAAACACAGGAAAGTTCCACTGCATGTCATCACCGCATGGTTTAACACTCCTACTCTCCGCAGTTAATGTACCTGAGAATGTCATAGAGACATTTACAGTTTTAGAAACTATGTCTTTCTTTAACGGTGTATCTCTATTTTTGCAGTTTTTTCTATTTCGGGTTATTTTTAACATTTTTACATATTTGGAAATATCTTTACATTGGGCTGGAACTTCATGATGTTTCATTATACTGACAACAACATGTTGTCCAGTAAAAATGGCTCAAGATAAGCAGAAAAACATTCTGTCGCATTATTTCGAAGTTCTTCCTGCTGTAGATGGGTTGCTCACTACTAGTTTTCTGTGACTATTCAGCCTAATGATAAACATACTTTTTCTTCTGCCTGGTGCGGCAATGCCCAGTAAATGTGTTTACCATTTACCAGATAATTAGTATAAACAACTAGCAAAATAAGGTTAGATCTTGATATTGCCTATAACATGACAATCAGAAATAGACAATTTCACACCGCTTGTTGTCAAAAATTGTTTGCGCCACTGTATAAATTGCTGTTAGCTATATATTGCTAAGCAGCAGCACCCATCTTGTAGCCTAAAGTCCATACTGTCCATATAGGATGTATGATTCTGAAACCACACAAGACATTCTATTAAACCATTACACAAACCTTGGCATTTAAGTGTGTGTCTATGTGTGTGAGGCTTGACGCTGGATCAGAGTTGGAGTCAAAGATCCATGCAGGAGTTTCACACAAGCCCTTAATTAGAAGATCAGGATCAGTTCTAGGCCCAAGAGTATATATTGACCTAAGAGATAATCTGTCTGTGTGAAGTATACTAGCCTGCCTAGCTACTGAGTGGTTCTTATTCTACTTTCTTGTTTCCCTGCAGTGTTTTCAATGACCCTGCTCTGGATTTTGGATTTCACTGTTTGCCCTGCGATCTTGTTATTGTTGATTTGTGATTGGATTAACAGGATCTTTGCTTCTTGTCTTTGCAAACTTTGGTATTCATTAAACTAAAATTCCTTGTACTCTGCGTTTGTGTTCATATCTGTGAATGTTACAATGTACAATGCAGTTTATCAGAGTATAAGCTTCTACTTGCTACACTGGTGTCCAAACTAAAGAAGTACATTCCAGATACCAAGCAAGTCTTGTCTGTGCAATTCTGAAATGATTTATCACATTAAAATTGGGGATATGTGTCCACAAGAACACGCATGCAACTTCAAGTACAATAGTATATAAACTATTAATCAGAAACAAATGTTTCTTTTTTATTAACCTTGAGATTGAACCATTGCGTCATGTAGGCATTACAGACAATTACAGATGTTTGGTCACTTCCCAAAGGCAGATAACAACATAGCTAAAATGTTTTCAGACCTGTTTAATGGAGTGTGCTGTGGTTTTTCTTGCAAATTGGTATTCACACATGACCCTGTGTTTATGTACAGTGTGTTTTTACGTTACTCCTCTAAAGTACTGCACGAAGCTGGAGTAGCTTGTAAAAGATATTTGTTTTCATCTGTTTATAGGGAACCTAAACCACATGACCCATGCCAGCCTTATAAAACCACCCTCTTGGGCAGCTATCTTGACATTGTTTTCCCCTGAAGCTTAATAGCTCAATACAGCTTTGCGGGAACAGCATAACATTGTGTGGCCTGCAAAAGCCATTAAATAACATATGGGGTCTTGAAGAAGTGGTGACAGTGGCTTTGTACTTGAAAGCATGTGCTGAGTGTCATGTATCCATGGAAATTTCAGAGGATTATGGATGCTAATAAAGGAGCTGCAGGAAATATGTGATGTCATAGGTACTTTTCTTCCTCGTGCTTCGAGAAAAGCCACAACAAAACAAAAGGAAAGGAACGCTGTTTACTACCATCGTTGCAGGGAAATGATTTCGAAATATGGGCAGGCGAGGGGGTGGGAGGGATCATATGCGCCTGATTTGAGTGCTCTAGCTCTGATTTTCCAATAACATTTCAGGAGATGCATCGGAGCACATAATTACATTAGCCTCCTGCATTACATGCATGCAAAACTAATTTTAGGAAAAATAATTCTAACTGTTTAGAAAATTGTTTACTATTTAAATTACGTTTATTTTACATAAAATAATACCGTACATTTGTAATGTTTCTAATGTTTGCATGATGTTGTTTTGCTTGGTTTTTTTTGCTAAAGAACAAAAGGTCTCTTTAGCAAAAAGCTCCTCCAGCAACTTGTTTTAAAGACGTGAAGAATGACAAAAGGTTTTAGAGGACCACAAGATGGCAATTTCAGGACGTAGATCTTGATAATGGAAGCAGTTCTGACAGATTTACACTGAGAAAGCTTCATTTTATCTGGGCCTTCAGGCATTTTTCTAGACTTTATGTTCATTACACAGCTGCACTGGTAAGGTCTCCGATGCTTTTCTCTACTTTGTGGGGGTAGCTCAAGGGTGGAGGTAGCTCAGTGGGTAGGATACTTGCCTCTGGACCAAGAGGTCATGGGTTTGAATCCTACCTTCAGCATACCACCACTGGGTGCCTGAGCAAGACCCTTAACCCCAAGTTGCTGTCTTCTGTAGTTAGGGAATGGAAGTCGCTTTGGATAAAAGCGCCTGCTAAATGCTGTAAATGTATTTTAGCTGAAAAATGAATTTTCTAACTTAAATTCTCCAGTTCTTTTTTGCATTTGATCATGCAAGTTCACTGTAAACACTGTGGGTAATGTAATAATATGCTATTATTTTTGGGATAAATGTCATCATAGTCTTTTTCGAGTACTGCAAAACAACGAGAATCATATTACAGACAAATTTAGACCAATTACAGAGAAGAAGTGACTGCAATAGTGACTGCATGAACTACACAAAATTAGCTGACTGGATATAAGTCTAGTATGCCATTATTTAATTTTACTTATTATTTTATATGAATGTTTTTCTGTTTATCATAATTATGTATTCATTGCCTATTCTAACTTTCATGACTTCTATCATGGAAGTATTTTCTCGTATCATTATACTGTGTTTTCTTATTTATTTGTTTTTTTTGCCCTGCTGCCCACCCTTACAGCTGTCCATGTGTTTGTGTATTCTTTACCAGGAAACCTCCCACCCTGCACTCAGGAGAAGGCATACCACAGCATGTGCATTCCACCCCACCTGCCTCTCCAGATGGTTAATCCCAGAAGTGACCCAAGTGTCAGTGTCTGGCAGGACCAAACCAACTCATAAACCAATGGGGGGAAGAGAAGATTCAAGGTTTTACTGCAAACACCTGCCACTTATAGAGGTGTGGACCTCCTAAAGCAAAACAATTAACCTGTTAAAGGCAATCTTGCATGCATCCAGCAGAGCGATTTAATGCACCCTTTATTGAAGCCATTATCCGTGCCTCCCTCATTAAGCAACACAATCAGGTATTCTTCAGCTCCCACCTTGCTTGTATAAGCATGTATATAATAACTACCATCAGCATATGGATTTATACGGACTAATTGTGTGTTTTACTGCTACATTATGTAACATTTAATGTAACACAGCTTTGGAAGGAAACAGCTTGGCCCTGGATGTTGGAGAGTGATCTTCTGAGGTGAGGTAAGTTGATGTACCATCTATAACAGTATACCATAAGACTGATGTATGATGATAGTGCTTTTCAGTTTGGATGACATTTTGATATAACTATATTTCTTTTAAACTATGAAATTAACTAATAATGTCAGAACTTTAGGTTTGATTCATGATCAACTTGACTTTTTATCACCTGCATTTGTTGCTTTCTCACCATTTCATGCCTTTGTGTCAGCTTTATGGTACTAAGCTCTGGAATTCTCTCTCAGATCATTAGATAAACTCATTTTAAACAGCATTTTAAACTGTTATTGTCACGACAAACAAAATGGGTCCAAATCCAAACCCAGAAAACAGAAACATTTAAAAACCAGAAAACAACAGGCACACGGATCTAAAGTGACAAGCAGGAGAACTCAAATAGTCAAAGCAGATCATGGTCTGGTACGTCAATCCAACAGGCAAACAGTACACAGAGAGGTGGATGAGGAACTGGGTGACCAGGTGGGCAACCCCATTGATGAGGTGCCAGATGCCCCAATTTAGGGCAGGGTTTAGGATGGCTGATGCATGTACCCATGACTGTTCCTCCAGGGCATATCTCTGCATCAACAAGATAAAAATGGCCACCTCTGCAGCAGGAATCTATCATTTCCTTCACAACATATTCCAGAGGACTGGGTGATATTCCCTGGCTGATGCTGGGGACCTCAATGGACTGGTTTAAGCAGGGAAACATGAAATGTGTGGGTGATAGAGTACCTGTAAGGTAATAACAGGGAGTAAGTCACTGTGTTTACCTGGCAAAGAACTTTGAAGGGTCTAGGGGTGCCAGTCTGCATCTGTGGTCTGCTTGGATGTTTTGGTTGTGAATGTCCTCTGGGATTATGAGTGCCCAGTGCCCGGAACACCTCCCAGACAAGAAGCTTGGCCATCTCCATAGCCGTGGGCAGGCTTGCAAGAGGCATGAGGCTGCAAATTTTCGAAAAAAAAAACCCAATTTATCAACACATTCATTTGAGTCAGGCAGGCCCATAATGAAAACTACAGTTAAATAAAAGGGAATGGGAAGGGGTTCTAGTAGGCCTGCAGGTGAGTGATGTGGGGATTTGACTTGAACATAGACAAGGCATGACAATACAGAAGTGATTATGTCCTCCTTGATTTAGGACCACTAAAACATACTAGTAAATTCAGAGACAGCTAAGGGTGGTATGGGCCCACTGCATGATAGTATTGTGCTGAGCCATGAGTATATACCCTGTGAGGTATTATCCAGAACTGTTCACTCTTGATTGGCATTTTCAGTTAGCTTCATCATCTTCCCTCTAACAGGGGCCTGGACACATGTAGGTAGGAGGACAGGTGTGGGAGGTTGTGGTTCTCTGTTATTCCCATACTGTCACAACAAGGCATTTGCTTTTATAACTTTCTAAGGTATTTGAGATTACAATGATCTACAAGTGAACAGTGAAATGATGAGTCTAGATTCCACAAAAGCTAATTCAATAGCTAGTAACTCCTTGTCCCCAACATCATCATTACACTCAGCAGGAGAGAGTTTGTGTGAGAAGTAGGCACAAGGGTATCATTTTGGTGGCAAACGCTGTCGTCAAGATAAGACTGCCCTCACTTTAACTTCAGAGATGTGCCTCCATCTCAACGGTTAGGTGGGCCTAAGTAAAGCAATGATGGTGGTGTAAACCTCAGATGCTTGGGGGATGAGGACAATTTTTTTGCAAAATAGCTGTGTGTGGTGTGGCAACTTGACAAAGATTTCTTGCTTACCTTTTACTAAAGTGTATGTTATAGGTATACTCTACCACAAAACAAAGACTATGTCATTTTTATCAAAAAAAAATGAAAGACTGAAGGTGCTTTACATATTCCATGCGGCATGCTTAAGTATTTGTAATGCTCTCTAGTGGTACTAAATGCTGTTTTCCACTCTTCTCCCTCCTGCGTACAACTTAGATTGTAATGACTACAGAGGTCTAACTTGTAAAGATGGCTGTTCAGGAGCTAATGAATGCTGAAACAACAATAGACTTGGTTGACACTGACCAGTGTATGGGTGATAGAGAATAGACTAAAAAGTCTTACCTAACTCACAGCAGGAGATCATCTGACATGAGCAGCTAGCCACAGGATTAGGTGCTGGGACTAGCGGTGAGAGTAGCTCAAGACCCACCCTGCCAGTAGACATATATTTGGGTCAGTGCTGGAGTCCACCACAATTTATGATACTTGTCCAACATACAGCTGGCCAACTTCATTGATGAAAGACACTGATAAAGGTGGCTTCCTTGTCATTTCAGTAGTCCATAGAACCATAGCTCAATCTTTTCCAATCAAAGTGAGATGAGATAAGTCCAACTTGTCTCATTTGTTACAAAATGCTTCAGATTGATGTCACCCACCTGGACAAAAAGGAGACTTATGTTTGAATGCTGTTCATAGACTTCAAAGCATTGAACACCATAATTCCTCAGTATCTGATTGGAAGCTGAGACTGCTGGGCCTTCTCTATAACTGGATCCTGGAGTTCCTGCCCAGTCAGTCAAGATTGGGGGTTACATCTCCAGCACCCCCTCAGCCCTTTGCTGTTCATGCTGCTGACCCACGACTCAAACCACATTGTGAAGTTTGCTGATAACACGGCCGTATTGGGATTGATGAGGTGGCGTAAAAAGAGGAGCAGAGGCTATGGACTGGTGAATAGCCAAAAACCAGTTTCTGAAGGTGAAGATGGTTGTTGACTTCAGGAAGGCACAATGTGATCACTCTCTGCTGAACATCCATGGCTCCCCAGTGGAGATTGTCGAGAAGACCTGGAGTTCCCTGGTGTTCACATCACAGATAATATTACAATTGTAATATCATTCAAGACCAGTAAACAGCATAACAAGCAGCAAAATTAAATCATACGGTCTAAGCAGTTAAAGTCTGATATGGCAATATAATGAACAAACAGAAAAGACAGGTGTAGGCAAGAATCTGAGTTGAGAAGAATAGGCAAGACAAAACAAAAATGGTATGGAGATGGCAGAAGGTGCATTTGTACTGGTGAATTAGAGTCATGTGGTTAGAATTCAGATGAATTTGATTGGGTATTTATTAGAGGTCGACCGATATTGAATTTTACCGATACCGATAGCTAGGTTGGTCCGTACTTGCCGATAACCGATTA
>JBBPDC010000084.1:9583339-9599370 GCA_037974485.1 Hemigrammopetersius urotaenia | reverse complement strand
TCAGGGTACCTCAGAGGTGCCTAGTAGTCTTGGGAATCGAACCCGGACTTTCTGATCACAGGGCGAATGCCTTAACCGCTAGTCCACCAGCTGCCAAGATAAAGTCAATGAATGTATCAAAGAAGGAAAGAAAGAACAAAAGAAAAAAACAGAGACAAAAGATGAAACAAAGTAGTAGACAAAAGCAGTGAAAGAAGGAAGAAAAGAAAAATGACGGGATGAGTGAATGAACTACTAAGTGAAAGAATGAACGAATGACTGAATAAACAGTAACAGTATTTGGTTAATCATGCAAATGTTGTAAAACAAATGTTGTAAAGCACAAATGAAACTTATAAAGCATAGGACCATGTATTTCCATCCCTAACATCATCACAAGGTTGTGGGTTTGAATCCCAATACTACTAGTGTCATCACTGAAGTACTCTCGAGCAAGGTACCGTCCCACACACTGCTTCCTGCGTGCTCCTTTTTTGTGCCAGCCCCCTGCTTCACTTGGTGAATGGGTTTAAATGCAGAGAAAGAATTTCACATTGTTCACACTGTGTGCTGTGGAGTGGAGTGTTTTCGCGAATCTTGAAATGCAGTGATTATTTGTTTGTTAAGAAAATGTCGTACACATTTGTAAATAATTGAATGGATGAATGAGTGAACAAAAAACTAAAAGCCAATAATTCAGTCCTCCAATTGTATGTTTTCCTTTCTAGTTCACTCCATCATTAATGTATTCCATACCTCTGTGTCATCTATACCGTGTGAAGTCTCCTGCTGTTGTCACTGACTGGCTGCCAAGTGTAAACAGTGAAATGATCACAGCCAAACTGAATGAAGCACATAGAGTCCTCACCTGCTATAAAGCAATGGCCCACTGTGAGGATGATATATGAACTGAAATCAAAGTGAACTAAAGTGCTCTTTCCCCTCTCAATAACCCCACCATGCTTTTATGAGCCTGATCACTATCTGAGCTGGCAGCGACTCGGGCTGTAAGGCCTCCATACTGAGAGAAAAGGTGACTGGTTCAAACTCCAGCCAAAGCACCCAGGGCCACAGACTTAAATGACAAATACACTACCGGTCAAAAGTTTTAGAACACCCCAGTGTTTCAAGCTTTTTTTTTATTGAAATTCAAACAGTTCAAGTCCAATGAACAGCATGAAATGGTACAAAGGACAGTGATGAACTGCGAGAGGTTTAAAATGATAAGGTTAATGGGAAATAATTGTGTAGTGCCACGCAGGACCCTCTGGTATGTGCCTAGTTGGTCGGGTTCATCCTACAGCATGATAGGGACCCAAAAACATAAGTCCAAGCTCTGCCAGAACTACCTTAGAAAAAAGAACAAGATGGAGAGCTGGAAAACATGGAGTGGCCAGAAGTCTCCAGACTTAAACCCCCTCCAGCTGCTTTAGGATGAACTGGACAGAAGAGAGAAAGCAAAACAGCCACTATAAGAGCCACATACTTATGGGAACCTCTGCAACATAGACATTGAACCACTTGAATTTTAATACAAAAAAAAGCTCTTGTATAATGGTGCGATTTTATGTTCATTAATTTTCATTTATACCTCATTATAACGTACAGCTTGCTAATTATAGCTTATTATAGCTCACTATAACATGTAGCTTATAGCTTGTTAAAGAACAGTCACCTGACAGACACCCATCGGTCAGGCTGCCACTCTTATTCAGTCAGTGATGGATCTAGGACTTCCAGAGGATCCATAAGTGGATGGTTTTATGTCACTTTCTGAATATGTTGGTGGTTAACACTTTAATGCAGCCCCTGAAGGCTTAAACAATGGGAGAGCATTCCCAGTTACATATTATATCTTTGTTATTTTGACTGTAACTTACACTACATTCATATTAAGTGAGCTAGACTCTCAAAAAATAAGGATTTCTAGATGGTCCTTGGCCTACACGTATTTAAAAAAAAAAACTGGTTTAGAATGTTAACATTCACATTATTTTTTATTATTTTTAAGGCTTTAAACCTTAAAAACGTTTATTTATTTTTACATCTCATTTACAAACTGAAAGGTGCATCTGAGAATCAAAAGTATTTTCTATATGGCCTCACTCCAAAGAACCTTTTTTGGGTCCATTTGTTACTTTTAAGACTTTAAGCAACAATCAATATATAAGGCTAAAGGAAATGCAAAAAAACAAACGAACAAAATCAATGTATTCAGGAATTGCTAGCGTAATATAAATCACACCTTGAGGTTCACAGCGAAGTCCCACATAATAAACCCCAATCATAAAAATGTCTCTACTTAATATAGAAATTGAAATGTGATTATATTGCAAATGGTGATAAAGTTAGATGAGTTTGAAAAAGAATGTTGCTATATGAGTGCTGCCAACATTGCACCCTTATACTAATCATGCCATAACTTGAGAGGGAGAAGAGCACAATAGATCCACTGTTGAAAGGATATAACATGTCTGTACACCTATAGTATCCTCCCTAAGTACTGGGGTGGGGAAGACAAAATTGATGCTTTCACAGTAGGCTCAGCATTAAATCACATATGGCCTGAAATGTGAATAAGTAAAAATGAAGTATGTCTTCAAGTATGCCTTTGAAGACCTTTTTACTGGATTTCAAAGTGGAGAAACGTCAGAAAAGAGTTGTTAGCTATTCACATGCTGACCTTTTCAGTTCTACACACTCACAGAGTCATACATGCAGCCATCAGAACATCGGAGATGTGCCACTGACAGATAAGCAGCGTAAATCAAATAAATCTTCTGCCCTTTTACCTCATATTCATAAAAGATACATTAGGTGCCCTACGAAGTGTCTTAATGTACAATAGTTATACACATGAATTGGCACTGTCAGCTCAAAAAAACAGTGTTTTTGTGTCCTGAAGGTGAGAACATCAGTAAGCGCAAAAAACGATAATGCTTGTAAAATTGGTTGAAAGCCAAACATGTCAATCTTTTTCATTTATAGCCCAAAGGCTAAACAGGAAATGACTCCCACACACCAGCATGTACACTTCACTGAAGACCGACAGGTGTTCGAGTCCCAAAACACTGTGATTTGGAATGTTAACACAAACACCCCCCCACCCTCAATCGCTCCTCCCCCAGACACACACTGTATGTAGAATATTTTGACGGCTTAAAGCATGCTACACAATTCCAGCTATAGTTAACGCATCTCAAACTGTAACTTTACTGATTTGTGTTTTCAAATTAAAGCCAAGTTTCCTTATGAGGATCAGCCAAATGTTCCCACAAAATGTAACAATCTTTACCACCATAACTTCCATCATAATTTTGTACCCGAAGAGCTAAATAGATAGCATCACACATTTACATTTATGGCATTTAGCAGACGCTTTTATCCAAAGCGACTTCCATTCCCTACCTACAGGGGACAGTCTCCCTGGAGCAACTTGGGTTAAGAGTCTTGTTCAGGGACCCAGTGGTGGTGTGCTGAAGGTAGGATGCGAACCCATGACCTCTTGGTCTGGAGGCAAGTATCCTCCCCACTGAGCCACCTCCACCCACGTGTCCTTGCAGTTGAAAGTTTTTTACAAAACACTGGAGGCTTCTCTAACTACTAACTTAAATGAAGAAATTTCTATGTTGTGTTAATTGAGTAAATATGTAAACTGCATGTTACAAGCACCTCAAATTTCAGAATCTAGTGCCTCTGTGCAGTGTCTTCATAAGTCCGCCTATTGCTAAAAGTAATAAGATATTATTATATAGCAATATGTGAGCACATCTAATTTGCATGCATCATGTATCTGAGCAGCATCCCATGCTCTTGCTGGTTGGATATTTTGTTTGGTTTTTGTTGTTTTTGGGTTTTTTTGTAGAAATGGGTAGGAGAAGATGATGGAGATGTTTTTATTTTTTTTTATTTAAAAATTTTGATTAATTAACTATTAACTGACTGACTGTTTTGGGTGGATGAATTCTGATCAGCTGGCCAAAATAAACCTTGTCTCTTAACACCTTAGAATTGTTTGGCTTCACAGTGCTGGGTCTGTGTATTATCACTTAGATCTGCATAACATACAGCTCAAGGAAAAAAATAAGAGATGTATTTTTAAAATCTATGACATCCATTCCATGGCAGTGTTTGTTAAATTCCTACACAAGCACCTCATTCTGCTTTATGAGGTACTGATTAGTGATCACCCGAATCACATCTTATTTAATGAGGAAAAGCATTAAAAAAACATTGCTATTCTCGACACTCTCCTCTTGCAATTTGACCAGTTGGATGGAAAAACACTACTAGAAGTTCGCCAAAGGTAACTATTGTCATTTTTTTAAGAGTGAACATTAGTTTTCTTTGAATTATACAAGTTCTGTAAATGCTGCATCATTTCTCTTATTTTGATGTTTTGTCATATCCTTTAGAATTATGCTTTAAAGAAGAATATTTGTATTTGGAAATAAGGAGATTTATTGTCAGCAGTTCTTCACACTAGAACGGCAGCTAACTGGCTATACCTATAATGGCTGCGTGCGTCAATTGACCCAGTTTCGCACAAGACGCTTCCTGATACGACACTGCTGCATACATCCACATACATCCACACAAGCTGCTACTAGCAGACACAGCAAGTGTCCAGTGGACTTTGGACCCAGAGCCCATCATATAGCGGCAGTGTCATATCAGAATCAGAGTCAGGATCAGAATCACATTTATTGGCCAAATATGTGAGTGACAAATACAAGGAATTTGATTCCAGTCAAGGGTGTCTCTCAAGCACAGCAGTATAAAACAACAACAATATGTAAAAATATGTGTACATGTGCCTACACCACACCCATATGTCTCTTAGAGAGCATGCTTGCTGCTCCAGTAGGCCAATAGATGCAATTCTGAATCTGATGTCAATGTAAAGTTGTTCAGTTCAAACATTTTTGCAGTAGTAGTCTCTTTTTCCCCGAGCTGTATGCTTACAACAGCTGAGGTCAGTCATTACTTTTACACATGTAGGCAAGACTAGAGGGCTAGAAAAAGCATACATGAAGTCATTCACTAATCGGTGAAAGGGAATTTTCGCAATTCTCGACTAAAAGAACGGAGTTTGCCAAAGTGTCTAAATTTTTCACTAGTCATTCGAATTTTTAGATGCCAATAACATTGAAGCTGTAGTATTTACGCATCAGAACTTTGGGTTTGGTTTCCCAATTGAAAAGCTGTTTTTTTTAACTTTCCTTCTAGAGTTTTTTTGCTATTGTATTTTAAGCATTGACCTTGACCAGTCATGTGCTGTCTACAGCACCATCGAATGGACCTTAACTGACAAGGAGTAATAACTGGCCATGACACCTCATTCATGTATCATAAAGGAACCTGATCCTGCAACTGAACCTGCAAACGTGATTTTTACAAGCTTCTGAATTTCCGAACAGAACATCATTCTTAAGATTCCCTCTAAAAATCATGAATTAATGATGTAGTAAACCAAACTCGGCTATAATATATATATTTTTTTTATTTAATTACTTATCTATTCTATTTAAGGGCTTTTGATTTGTGGCTAACATAAGTTAAAGCGGTTTCCATTCTATTAAGAGTCTACTACAGCTCAAGGCCCACAATTACATGGTTAAATATACAGCAACATACTTACACAAAACTGCCTTACTCTTATTCCAAGTACAGTAAACAACTGGAGGTCATTTTCACAGCTAACTCAAATGAACTTCCGAAGAGCTACGCTAACACTATGAGACAGCACAACCAACTAAGATGACCCTGGTGTGCGCTTAAGGGTTTGTGGGGTGCAAAAAAATGTGCCGACTTTAAAGAGCCTTGCCTACATGAGAAAACAAACGCTTGCCTTTGAAGAAATCTTGAGTGCTTAGCATGCAGTCATTGCAAGTGTTGGCACACCCACATCCCCCCTATAACATCAGCGCTGTGCTGGAGGTACGTATGACTTCATGGAAAGCTCCATTATATAACTTAAGCTTTCTTCACAAGCCCTGAGTTGACACTGCACAAAGTTAAGATTGAGGTGAGAAACTACTTGTTTTCACTGGGTACTCAAGGTCAGAAACACATGCATGAACTTAATGTGGCTGCAGTGTGTGCTTGTAATGCGACTGAAATTCAGTTTACTAAGGCTGGTGCTGGTAATAAACAAAATAGGAAACCCATAAAAACAAGCCTGGTTACATTGTGCTCTGCTAAAGATATCCATCCAGATTTAAGCAGCAGTTCAATCGGGTAAAAGCCATTAATAGATTAAGTGTAATTTGACAAGGGATGCATAGACTTTTGCATATGACTGTGCTTCCGTGTATATAATGCATCTAAACTTTAGGTTCTAACACAAATTTCACATTTAACACACATGCATGTTTTGAGCAGAGAGCATCCTTCCTATACCTGTGGTCTCGGACTTGTCTTGAACTCGGTAGCATTTAGATGTGAATTTGTCTTGGACTCAACCATCATTTTTGACAAATACTCCACCAAGTCCAGGAAAGTACAGAAAGTCAGTGCTGCCACAGTGAATGAAGACCAAATAAATCAATTGACTAAACATAAGCATCCACAACAGTCAATATGACAACCCCTTGCCCCTTAACAAAATGAAAACGGCTCCAACGATTAAGTTAGCTGGTTCCGAAAACAACCATTAGGTGAATTACTTTATATTCCATCCAAAATGAATATTGTCCTCCTGACAATGTCCAACAATTGTTGTATTGTTCATTTATACACACATATATATGCACATATGTACATTCATACAAATTTATATTTATAAATAGTATGAACATATATGTACAAAAATAATTATATACATTTAACATTTATCTTATATTTATAAATATAAATCCATATTACGTATTCATATTCTAGATTGTATATTATTGTACATTATATTTGCTCAGTATATTGTTCTTTGCATCTTTTAATATTGTTGTTGTTTTTTATACTGTTTTGCTGGAGAGACATCTCCAGAATCCATCTACCGGAATCAAATTCCTTGTATGTGTTCACTCACATACTTGGCCAATAAACGCAAATCTGATTCTGATTCTGATTCTGATCACCAATCATATGCCTGCAAATCGCATCTCTGCACTGTGTATCCACACATCATTTTCACTCCAGCCACAGATGTGATATTAGCAAGTGAATCAAGTGAAACAGCTCTTCTATAAAAGAAATAATATGCCGTAATTTGATCCTACAGTGATAACACAGCACTTTCCTTTAGATCTTTGCAAATTACAGTAAAAAAGATCATCTTCAAATATTGTTTCTAGGCTTATAAACAGTCCAGTAAGTCCAGTCCAGAAAGTTCTTTCTTTTCTGTCTCTGTCTTAACTCGTTTCTTATTTGGTCTTGGACCTCTTTGGTCTTGGCCTTGACTTGTACTCATCTAGTCCTTGATTTGCACTTTGGATGCAACATCTCTGGTCTTGGGTGTAATATCTTCAAGCCTGGCTATGTTGTTTCGCCTTATATTGCAGTGTTTCTTTTCATTAAGCAACAGTCTTACTGGAAAGACCATTTCAATTTCCTGAAGAGAAAAACAGGATCTTTTAATTAACCCACTGAAAACGTGAACATGAAGCTACGCAACTCTGAGACTGTGTAATTAATCAGTGCTGTGTGGTTGAAAGGAAATGTTTTGATTTGTGATGTTCACAACCATGCACACATAAAGCCTCAAAAACAACTATCTGTTCCAAACCTCAGTGCTCTAAATTAACCTAAACCTCCAGTCAGTTTAAGTGTGGTTAATCATCATGTTTCAGGCGGGGTTTTACTTGTGTGTTATTAAGGAAACTGGGGGAGCTCTATTCTTGTAGCCAATCTGGATCAAACCCAACTGAATAAAGTTGGACTTTGCTACCAAATCCCTCTATTTTGCTGATCTGGGACTGATCCTGCCAATTTGCTCGAGACAAGCTAATCAAGACAGTTCTGGTAAAATGGTCCAGAGAGAGTTGCCACTATTGGGCCTTAAAATGTGCCAAACAACTTCAAGGCCATTGAGAAGCTGAAAAAGTTAAGTTGCTTTGTCAGTAGTAGTTAGCAGCTTGAAGAGCTGTTCTTATAATAGGTTTAATTATAGACTTACTTTCATGCAACATTATTTCAATGTGCAGGAGTGTTAGCTTGCTTGTAGCATTTCAACTGCTGCTAAATAACTTTGTGATTCAAAGATTTCAGTGATATTTGTAGGTAAGACGAAACATATCAGGTTTGGAACATCTTGCAGGTTTGGAACATCATTTGCTTGCATCACAAAAACAGATCAGACAATGTCTTCAAGCATGCAAAGATATTCTTTGCTCCTCACAAAATGGGCACATGATAACATGTTTACTTCCCAGTTTGGAACAGTAAAAGGAGCATAACTTCTTTAAGGAGTACTTTTACATCTTTTTTGGCTTGGATATAAATAATTGAGTTTGAGTTTTCAGAGATGCTAGCACCACATGCACCCGAAGGCAAACTAATCCTTTTGATGTTTCTCACATGATTCTAACTGCTGAAACACAGCTAAAGCCAACAATTCTTTTGACTCATCCAAAGGGTCATCTAACAAGATTTACTTTAGATAATGCAGGACTGGAACAGCCCCTAAGATGGCATAAGGGATTTCCCCAATAGTCAAGTGATGAAGGCAAGTTGACAAAGACATATTTAGGACAAAACTGAATTGGAAGGCTGTTTGGACAAATAGCATTCCCCCATTTGAGGCTGTCCTTGTCTTACCTGTAGTCATATGATCTCAATCCGTTTGACCAAACTGATTTTCAACCCCAACAATGCTAATCATGTCTCAAAAATCTAAATCACATTTCTCAAAAATCTAAAGTTACAGTATGTAAGGAACACCTCAAAAACATCTAAGAAAACCCCCCAAAAATATAAAAGAAAAAAGTTCTCAAAAGAGACAATTCTGGTAGACTGGTCCAGAGAAAGTTGGCACTATTGGGCCTTAAAACGTGCCAAACAACTTCAAGGCCATTGAGAAGCTGAAAAACAAAATACATATAGCAACACATATACAGTATGCAAGCTAATATATACATATATGCAAGCTAACACTGCTGCACACTGATTGACATTACAAGGCATAATGGGGCATGGGGCATAAGGGATAATGCTCAAGTATCGAAGGCAAGTTGACAAAGACATGTTAAGAACAGAACTGAGTTGGAAGGCTGTTAAGACAAACAGCATCCCCCATTTGAGGCTGTCCTTGCCTTACCTATATTCATATAACCCTAATCAGTTTGACCTGGATGGCAAACTGATTTTCAACCCCAACAGGGCTAATTATGTTTCATATCTCGTAAACATCTAAACTTACATTACATAAGGAACAACTCAAAGAAGATTTCCCAAAGTTTCTCAAAAGGCCTGCACCTACACAGTCTTGTGTTTCTGTTTTTGTTCTTGTGTTGCACCATTATCCTGGAGCAACGTTGGTTTATTTCACTGTGTACTGTCTATATAGCTGGAGTGATAATAAACCTACTTGACTTGAAAAGTCTCAAATAGTCTAAAAACTGGATTCTCAGTAACAGCATCAATTCACACGATTCCACAGAGACTTTTGCACTTTCGTGCGTAAGTTCTTTCACCTCTAACTTGTAAAGCACAGCATGGGCTAAATAAATTAAATTAGAACCATGTATGAAGTTATTTAAGTGCATGACCACACCATGTTTTACCTGCAGTACACTTTAAGCTTAATTCCTTCTGACAGGTTATTGGGGAAATCGTCCCTGGAGACTCACAAGCTTCCAGGAGAGATAGTTAAGCTAACATTGCCTGGGTTAGGTGCGCCAGATTGTATTGCAAAACCCAATGCCCAGTTGTCCCATTTCAACACACCACAGAGCTCACATCAATATGTTACACACCTGACCTGTGCTCATGTTACTGACGTCAGACTAATGTACGTGTAGTGAGGTCAGAGAATGGGATTATTCATCAGGTTGACTTCAGTTAGAACTTGCCAATACTCTCAACCATGGCTGAGTTTCCAAGAAAACGTTACTTCATAAAACATCTTACAGAGAGTTATATGATATTTTCCTTAAACAAAATCTAGTCACCCAGCCAAGATATGCTAGTGCCTATTTGCCTTTTTTGGTTTACACTTGCTTTGGGCAGTTACCTACATGAGCCACTTTTAGATCCCTAAAGTACTTTTAAACCTCTGAACCTTTGAATAAGTAGTGGTTCTCAAACATTTTGCTCTATCCTTTAGTGTTGTGAATTGGGTTTGAGCAAACATATGGACTTAGGTATTAGCATTCTGGCGACTGTATTGCGAACCACTGCTTTAGGGGACCACTGCTTTTTATGAGTTCGAGTGAATGTGGTTCTAAAACATTTGTGTGAGTGGGCAGAACCTTTTGAAGTGCAATTGTTTAAGAACACAATGCAAAAGTTCTAAGAATAACTTACATTTTCTATTGAATCTTCACATAATGTGAAGGTTATTTAAACCATTAATAGTTCTCACATTCACAAATCTCTTTTTAAAATATGGTTACTTTATATCTGAGAACATTCAGGAATGGCATGTGCCACTCATAATCACCATAAATGAATCATTAAGCAAATTGTGCGACATCAGCGATTGTCCCCCCCACCAAAAGCCTTTAGATCAGCCCATAGAATGTTATCCCCTCACATATACTCATCTCTTAAGCCTCTCTCTTATGCAGCTATTTACCCATGTTTACTTCACAACAGATCGCTTAAATGCTTATTTGCTTTATAGGATGAATTAACGTCAGGCGCATGTGCCAGTTCCAGAGATTCTCAGGAACATGAAAACTCAACCACAATGGAACGCTTTCTTGAACATGACCACAGTGTGGCTAACATGTCAGCTTAATCAATTGCGCATCTGTTTCTCCATCCATGTCCCCTTCGTCAATCTGGAACTCATAAAATCACTCCAGCAACAGACAATGTGAACTTAACACCACAGTGGAGACGCAGAGCAAACCCCTCAACCATCAAAGGGACATTTAGCTTAATGACAAAATCAGTTGCACCTGTTGTTGAAGAGACAGGGATTCTGAAGCCTTACCTTCACCACTGAACTGTACATGCCATTGTGCCAGGGAATCATTAATGGTTTGCCAACATCTACTCAGGACCCCTGAACAGGAGAGAGGAGAGCTACATACAGCATACATGTTAATACTGGGTTTGTGTGCAGTTATGACTGGGGGAATAATTACAAACCCACTCATTCATTCATTCATTCATTCATTCTCAGAGCTTCTCATCCTGAACCAGGGTCACAGAAGGTGCTGGATCTCAGTGGTCACAGGGTGAAAAGCAGAGAAACAGCTTTTAGAGGTTGCCAGTCTATTGCAGAACAGGGACACAGAGAGACACACTCACACTCACACACACACACACACACACACACACACCTGGTGGTACTTTAGGATTTCCAGTTCACCTAACATACATGCCTTTGGACCCAAGCAGACACACGGAAAACACAAGGACTCTACACAGAAAGGCCTCTCAAACTAATACTAGTTATTTCTCACTTTGATGCAGATCTATTGGCATATAATGTTCACTTATCATGAAACAAGTAACATGATGGCTGCGTCCCACACAACACATGTACATACTTCCCTTACTACACTACTGAATGCACCTCTAATGTGGGTGTATTTTACATACTATTCAAAGCATTGGTTTTCAGTTTGAATGCAGCATTAAACAGGTGAAAAAATAATCTCATTTGTCTAGACAAACTAACTCTAGAAATATTCTTACAACACTCTTGAATGAAAGCTATTAGGTATATTTTGGTCATGTGTCAGGTCTTGCATGCTTCTCAGGATTTTAACAGTTTTGGAAAAACAACTTTTTTTTAATTCACCTTCCTCATGCAAGTTCGTTATGCAAGTTTATTATGTTCAAATATCCTATTATCATGCAAGTTTATCATGATCGAGTTTATTATGATCGTAGATCTGATCTTCAGAGATCTCTTAAAAATGAATAACTGTTTTGACAGGAATGGCTGGATTGACTGTAAATAAATAAATTAAAGGGTGGAATTAGATTTTGCACAATCCTGGGTATGGGCCCATTTTGAAGGAGGCTGTAGAGTTGGAGAAAGGAAGAGCATCTAAGTCCAGCACAAGATTGAACAACAAGAAGATAAACGACTTGAGTTGTTCACTGTGGCCAGTTGAACCCTCTGGCTTTCTCCTGAGTTAACTCCCCTGTCAGTGAAAAACAAAAATAATCTGAGGCCTTCCTGTGCATGTCCTGTCTGGCTTAGTGCTTGGTAGGTCCATAGCATATCTGCAGATTTATGGCACGTCTAGCTGGACAAAGACCAGAGCACTCTTATGCTTTTTCAAACATGTTCTGCAACAACATGCTGGTATTATTGGCTTTCTGAAACCACCTTCAGGGGGGAGAGTATGGGGGGTTGGCAGAAAGAGAGTTGAGTAACTGTTTCATCCTCATTTGTGCCCTCATTCCCCTCCATGGATCAGGGCACGGACATATTTTGGCACATATTTGTGTGCTAGTGTGAGTGTGAGGTTGTGGCTTGTTTGCTCTGGGGAGTCTGCAGGCTGGGATGTTTTTCATTTTAGCAGTAGTAAATGTCTGCTACACCTGAATGGAGAAACAGGAAGTAATGGCATGGAACAATTATTTACTCCCTCAAAAAACTTAACCAATGTTTTTTAAAGGGAAAAAGGATGCAGGAGCAGTTATTTTTTAAAGACACATTGATTTATTCAACTGTTTTTCCTTTTTAATTTCTCCATATGTATCTTATGTATATACGTATTATAAATATGACCACTTTTGTTCTGTTCACTGTTTGTACAATTTGCAGTGTGAGCTCTGTAAAAAATAAGAAAAATGTGTTGTAAGTGCAGTAGTGTTTGTAAAATAATCTGAGTGTTGTAGTTTTACATTTCTAGGGTATACTAAATTATTTATGGAAACTATTTCTTTCTCCACATTTTTTTTATCAACTTTGCGAACTTGAAGTGCTTTGAGATGTACATCACTGCTCAGTCGTGTGTCAGGAGCATGAACAGCAGAGGGCTGGGGCCCATGAGCTCAGGATGATGGTGCGGGAGATGTTGTTCCCGATCCTGACTGACTGAGATCTCCCAATCAGGAACTTGTCTGTGAGAACATCAGCCAGCTGGTCCTCCACATCCTCTGATCTGGCAGCCGTCCGTGAGTTGACTCGCAGAGATTTCCTCACATTAGCCATGGTCAAAAAGAGCACCTGGTTGTTGGGGGCATGGTGGTCTTCCTTGCTCACCATCACAGGAGGGTGGAGGTGCCTTATATGGGTGACAGCCTGGATGCCCTGCCAGTGTCTTGGAACTGATCATGGATTTTCTGGGCATGTGTGTGCTTCATTGCTCAGATGGCCTGGACAGGTTGGTCCCTGCTCAAGAGATCAAGATCAAGTGTCTTTAACTGCTCCTTTTGACTGTACAAACAGTATGAACCATAAGTAATTTTAAATTAAAAATAAGGGTGCCAGTCTTCCCATATGAAAAAGAAATACATAAAACTTCTAAAAGTCTTACACCAAACCTTTACTGCCAGAAACAAATCTTATGTGGCACATACCACAAAAGTGGCCCATTTCTCATTTTCCTCATGTATGAATAAAGCACACATCTACAATGCTTATATGTTGCAAAACTATATACGTTTCATGTTGTATGCATTTTACATGCAACTTGACTTCCCTATAAATTACATATGAGGTTCTAATACATTTCCACATGGGTTAGCACCTAATCTGAAGGCAGTATCTTTGCTTGTCAGCAACATTCACACTTCCACAGTCATCCATGACTTCTGGTTGGGGCATGTGGTGATGGTCTTGGACACAGTAATGCCTCTGATACGCTTGCTGATTTAGCCAGTCTCCAACGCCATAAACTCTTCCAAGTTCATAAAGCCGCTTAAGATTGCAGCCTCCCTAAATATGTCCCAGTCGGTGTGCTCAAAACAGCCCTGATGAGCAGAGATGGCTCCTGGGGACCAGGTTTTTGTTTGCTTGGCATGTCTGATGAGCAAGATGTAGGCAGGAATCAGCACGATGGATATGTGATCAGTATAGCTGAGGTAGGGGCAGGGCTCATTGCGATACATGCCAGCAATGTTTAAAATGTCACTTAATTGAAGTCTTAAGCACTGCACTTACAGGACTCCATCTGTGGTAGCAAGCTATGGTTTGACAGACATAGAATTTACCAATTACTAATAAGCTAATATAGAGCCATTGGGGGAAAATGCTTCTTATTATTTCATTTTTCTTTTGATGTAAAAGACAAACAAAGGCACTCATGATGCAGAGCACTGACCATTTGTAGTTGAAAACAGGTCAACTTGAACATTGAAAGGTTCCATGAAAGGTGAAGCACCCAGGAAGCAAAAGCACCCCACAAAACACATTTTCTTGAAAACAATAGAAAAATTGTTGCTTAGTTTACAAAAAAGAGCAGAAAGCACCAGAATACACCGCAGCAAGTGTATAAACATGCTTTAAACGTCAGTCCAGGCTTACTCACCCTATAGGATATGACTTCTAAAGTGACCTAGTATTACCCCAGTAACAGGAAAATGACTGGCACGTCATGATGCTCGCTAGTCAAGGAGACGCTGGCTTTGATGCCAATTACTGTGATTTCCTGCAGCTCCCTTCAGCACCATTCACATGTCATTGTACTCACTGTGAGGATGTTAAAAGCCAGCCAGACGGACATGAATAGCAGGGGTGTGAGCTCAAAAGGAAAAGTTAAAAGAAACATGCCAATTAAAGCTGCAGGACCTCCAGCAGGTCACATGCACCACCATACTCGGCTAAATTTAATCCTCTTTGTGTTTCTCTAACCTCTAAATGTGATTTTCTCTTGCTGCATCAGACTAATGATATTATATTCCTGCTGTAGATCATTTTAGGTGGCTGAATAAGGAAAATAATAATCTTGTTTCAGAGTCCATAAGGACACATGAAGGCCTTTAAGATATCCTGTTACAACTTAATAGTAGTAATGTATGATAATTGTATCTATACCATTTAATCTATGACAAACACGTCCAGCTGAAAAATGGAAATTTCATTCCTGGATAGTGAAGTATGTACTTGACAATGTGCCTTTTGTGGAAAAGAAGAAAAGCTTTTGAGGTTTGACACACTGTCTTACCAATCCTGATCCAACGTGCATTCAGCGGTCTTTCAAAACAGATAAACCACTTTCTGGATACTGTATGGTTTGTCCAAGCTCTGTCCAACCCAATATTCAGTGGATATTCTGATGGACTGCATGATAAGCCAGAGTGGGATGTAGGGAAGTGTGTGTGGGTGTGTGTGTGTGTCTTGTGGTGTGTAAATGCAAATGTTGGCTTCTTCTGTTTCCTGGAATTCCGCAAGACCAAAAAGTGTCCAATTGTGGTCTGCAAAAGTACAGCTTTTAGCTGTCCAAATTATTTTCAACAAACCACTGTCTTTGCCATATGCTCATAATGCAAAGTCAAAATACAAAGAGGTTGTCTTGGGAAGGGATTAAAACATTAAATCCTATTTGTCAATCTAACTGATCATGTAAAAAAATCAATGAACAAGAAGTTAAAGTACCTTGGACTATCATTTTTCTTTGAGTTATATTATGTTTTTTCTTTTGCGAGCTTGTTTCTCCACTGTGATATTACATGGATCTGACTACATGATAGGACATAACTTTTGTATGTATTTTCTTCACATAGAGAAAATCCAACTAGCTAACTCTAAAATGTCAACTCTTAGACAGCTAATATAAAATAAAGATGTTGCATCTTTAAATATTTAAAAAAGTGTTTGTGCCACCAGAGGTGACTAGCAAGCTAACAAGAAAGACCAGCTAGCATTAGCAGATAGCCAGCATTATATATTCTGGTAACACGTGAATACTACATACACTCAACAAAAATATAAACGCAACACCTTTGTTTCTGCTCCGATTTTTCATGAGATGGACTTAAAGATC
>JBBPDC010000084.1:9556432-9572044 GCA_037974485.1 Hemigrammopetersius urotaenia | reverse complement strand
TAAAATACAATAATAAACGTAAATCCAATGTGTACTCGCAGCTTTATTAACAGCATTTTCATAACAATGAGCCGACAACATAACACAGGTAACATCCACGTTTTTTTTTTTTCTGTGCAGCCCGCGGACCGGTACCCTATGACCCATGGCCCGGTGCCGGTCCGCAGCCCAAGGTTTGGGGACCACTGCCCTAATGTACACCACCTGCCAACTTCTCCCTCTGTCTCACTAGCTGTCACACACTTACACATGCCTCTTGTTCTCTTCCTGGTTCTCTTCTTCTTCTTTTTTTTTACATAGTATTTGGCTTAGTGTAGCGAGCCGTGGGTAACTCAGCTGTTCATAATGATCTGAGACACTGATACACACATACACACTCATTCTTCATTCTCTCTCTCTCTCCCCCCTTCTCTCTCTCTGTCCAGTACTGAGGATGGATGATATGATAATGATCCCTGAGCCCACACATCCTTTCCAGATGATTTCAGGAATTCCTGCTCAGACACGATTGTGATACCAAACAATCATAGGTGACGACAGCCCCAGTGTCTCACAGGCCAAGCAGTCACACTGAATTAACACAGTGTACAGAGGCTGTCATTACTGTATGTCATTATCTTCCTCTCTCCTTCTCACTTACATGCACACAAACACATGTGAGGAGAATAGACTTGCGCCATGTAACAATGCATGCTACTTTAGTCAAATATGTTTTCAAATGTTGCAACTTAGTGGCCCTATTTGCCTTGAAGTAGTGGGAAAAGTGCTGTTATTTTACATGATATGCATTTACATTTAAGGCATTTATCAGATGCATTTATCCAAAGCAACTTTCATTCCCTACCTAAGGGGACAGTCTCCCCTACCTTGGGGTTAAGGGTCTTGCTCAGGAACCCAGTGGTGATTTTTTTTTGCTGAAGGTAGGATTTGAACCCATCACCTCTTGATCTGGAGGCAAGTATCCTACCCACTGAGCTACCTCCGCCCCAGTGGTTAGAACCTAAAAAGGAAGGACAGTTGGTACACCAATGTGTCAGAGTGCCATGCTGATGCCGGTTCATCACAAAATGTGACTATAATAGATACATGAGCATCAGAAATGGACTATAGAGCAAAGGAAGAAGGTGTCCGGGTCAGATGACTCATATTTTCTTATAAATCTATCGGATGTGAAGCAACAGTCCAGCTGTAGCAGTGTGATGCTCTGGGGGCAATGCTCTGCTAGGAAACCTTGGGTTCTGGCATTCATGTGGATCTTACTTACCTTACTTACCAAATGGCAGTGACCTCTCTCAATAGGATAATGCGGTCGATCACACTGCAAAAGTTGTTCAGGGATGACTTGAGGAACATAACAAAATGTTCAGGGTGTTGATATGGCATCCAGATTTCACAGATGTCAATCCAATCAAGCATATTTTGAATGTGCTGAATCAACTAGTCAAATCCATCAAAGCCTTGAGGGACTAAACAATATTAGACAAGTGATTTTATTGTTATAGCTGATTCATGTACATAAATGGCCACATGAACATGAGTTCTTAATCCTTCAACTGAGCTTTTAACATTTCCACAACCGTTAGGGCAGGGGTGGCCTAGTGATTAGAGAGTTACCCCTGTGATTAGAAGGCTGTGGTTTTAAATCCCAGGAGGTACCCTTGAGCAAGGTACTGTCCCCACACCCTGCTCCCTGTTCACACTGTGTGCTGTGGTGTGTTCACAAATGACAATAGGACACTTTAAACATTACTGCTAGCTAGTCAACTTTTCTGGTTGACAAGCAATGTTGTTTATGTTTACAGCATTTAGCAGATGCTTTTATCCAAAGTGACTTCCATTCACTAACTACAGGGGGCAGTCTCTCTGGAACAACTCAGGGTTAAGACCCAATGATGGTGTGCTGAAGATTCGAACCCATGACCTTTTGGTCCAGAGGCAAGTACCCACTAGGTCACCACCAGCCCTGTTGTGAAGAAACTGCTGTGCTTTGGCACTTCCACCGCCACTTACCTCAATGTAAGTGTGCTCAAATAGTACACAGATTTTCGCTACATATTCACTGCTTGTCAAATTTTAGCCATACATCTAAGTCTCGCTACCTCAACAAAAATGTTTAGCAAAGTGCTGGTGCTAAATTGGGTCTGCTGCTCATTTAGTTTACACCTCCTAGTTTTATTGGCAGTACAGCCCATTCAAATTTGTTTAGTGTGTTGATTTTGCACACTGACACATAAACAGGCTACCAAAATGGATGGTAAGCAAAATCAAGCCATGGTTAAACAGGTCACAGGTGTTTGTCATTAAAACGCTGATCAGAGAGGAAAGAAGTCTTGAGCAAAAAGAGCCAAGAGCTGGGGACAAAGTAAATGTAAACATACGATCCTAGATTTCTGATCCTTTGAGATCTTTATTGGTCTTGATGATAAATGTGTGTCATATTTAAACAGCTTTTTCATGCAATTTCTTAGTCTTATTTTCCCATTTCCAGTGATTTATTCACATAATTTACTTAATTATATGCCTCCCTTTGCATGTCAACCCCAAAACCTTTAAGTACATGCCTAATGTTAGCCTGGCTGGCTGAAAAGACACTTTCTCACAGCAATGTAATGTCATTTGATAAACGACATGAAATGACATTACATTACATTACATTACATTAGATGCTTACTCTAGTTAGCCGGCAGCCCGCCCAGGTAATGGTTGCCTTTTTCCATTCTGAATGAGCTCATTTTGAATAAAGAGTGCGAGTTAGAGCTTTGCTCCACTTTCTCCAAGCCCAAACATCAGCCAAGATCAACACCCTTCCTCTATGAGGTCACCTAGCAACCAGATGATTGGCAGCTGGTGTGAAGTGCTGACGTTACCCATTATTACTGATCCACCCTAAACTTCAATCAAACCGTTTCACTCAGTTGTAACAATACCTGACGCCACTAAACAGGCTTTCGTCTTCCACACGTTTTTCATGGAGCCTTGAATGTTTCTAGTTTAGTGAAAATAATGTAAACATCACCATATATGTGGCCTGGCACAAATGGCTCTTTAATGCTTATTCTGGATCAGGGTCTCCTTTAAGCGTAACAAGAGAAACCACAAAACTGCTCTCGGCTCCAGAAACCTGCAATGGAGGAAAGAGCAACTGAGAGTGACTGAACAAGTATCCCTATGACTTAAGGCAAGCTTAATGCAACGCATGTAATATTTACAAAGTAATAACGTCATGAATCACATAGATGCTGAAAGCACCCTGGCCCGCGACAGGCTTACGCCGTCAGCATGGCCTGCACTGGAGATGCGATTGAACAGATTTACTAGAGTCTTCAGTACAGCCAGGCTTGCTTCTCTGGAGAGCAAGTGATTGACTAGATTGCTAAAGCAGCTCCAAAAAAATGTATGCAACACACTCATATCTCTCTCTCTCTCTCTCTTTATATGTTGCATTGATTTAGCTTCAGTGGTGCTTGACTCATAGGAAGCATGTACTCCCCTCCCCAAGTATCATGTGAATGGCGGAGTCCTAGCTATTTTTTATTTTTGAATCAGCATCTCTGAGTATGATAACCATTCCATGCCAGTGTCTGTTAAATTCCTACACAAACACCTCATTCTGATTCATGAGGAACTGATTAGTGATCACCTGAATCACATCTTATTTAATGAGGAAATTTATAAAAACACTGCTGTAATCGACACTCTCCTCTCACAATGAGACCAGTTGGATGGTAAAACACTACTAGAAGAACATCAAGAGTGTTTAAGAGTGAACAAGAGATTTGTTTTCTTTGAATTATTCAAGTTCTGTTAACGCTGCATCATTTCACACATTTTGATGTTTTGTCATTTCCTTTAAAATGATGTTTTAAAGAATAATATTTTTATTTGGAAATTTGGAGAAATATTGTCGGCAGTTCTTAAAAACTAAGACAAAGCCGTTCAGTTCAATTCCGGAGCTGAGTTTTTCGTTCCATTTTCTGCTTTGGAAGCTATGAATGTTCATCTGGGTACCTTTGGTCGTACACTGTGATTCAGAATCCCGTTTCCATTTTATAAAGATTTGATTGCAGTTTCCAGTTTTCTGATATCAGTGGGAGTGCAGCATAACTAGTGACTGGCATTTTGTTATTATTTTATGTTTCGATATAGCTGACTTGATGCATTTCTCATTTTTACCATGAGAGAGACTTGACAACAGGCCTACTGGGTCTGTAAACTCAACATAAATGCTCTTTTTTTTGTTCAACACCTGCACACTTCATCAATCAAATACTTTGTCATTATAGCTTCTTTCCTGTCACTTTCCAAACTCTGAAACATCTACAGGGACGTGAGAAGATGGATGGAGAGTGCCTCATTGAATTTCAATGCATTCAAACACATACCACAACCCCTCCCAAAACTCTCTCACACACACATATATACACACACACACACACACAAAAACATGTACACAGAATTGGTCCATAGTTACTGCTGAAACAACCTGAAACACAATGCAATCTGCTGCATGAGTCTATGATGGAGTAAGTGCCTTACCTCACCCCCAATTACACTATAAATAGCTGAAACTGTTCCCTAAACACAGGACCCTGCCACTCTCACCGACTCACCCTGACCCCATTTTACACAACCCAGTCCTCCAATTTTCCATATCATCATTTGCTGATGATCTGAGATCAGTTAAACACAGATTGTTCAGCCGTCTTCTACTCTGAACCGCCCAGTAACAGAGTGAGTGTACAGTACTGGTCCAAGGTTTGCGTCACTTACTTATAGGGTTTTCTTTATTTTCCTAATAGTGAAGACATCAAAATGAAGAAATATTCACAATCTGAACAAAAGGTTGCAACCCTACTTAGAGGCCAGTGTACATGCATTTTTGGAGGCAAGGGCACAAAGGGCACAATGAATTTGAATGAAATTTAACTGAATGTGTTATACAGCATATTACCCATCAGAAATATTACCTTTAACACAACTGAGCAGTGACATATATGTAAATTTCCAGCGTACAAGGCTATAATGTTAGCCACTTAGCTATCTTCTAAATGGCTAGCACACTTGCAAGTATTTAAGGGCATCGTAAGTTCACTTGAACTTGATTCAGAAAGCATTTTTCATCCTTAAAATGACATATTTCTGAGTGAAACAATGGGGGTTTTGGTGGTTCTCAAGAGTGATGAAGTTCAAGGAACCCGAGTCAAACCCACAAGCCCTAGTCCCAAAGAGAGGCTTGGTCTTGAGAGAGAGTGAAAAAATCATAAGCAAGTTCAATGTCATTTTTCAGTACTCTGGCTCAACATCCAGATAACATATAAAACAATCCGCCAAGCAATGGCTGAGCTGCCTGCAACAGTTTCCAGCACCAAAAGCCATGCCACTGTCACATTTCTGCTGTTCTGCTGTTTAATGTGAGCATCACATGAAGCTCTTGACATAAAGCCAAATCATTAGCTGATATAATACTAACTAATAATATAAACAGGGATGACCATATGGTCTCGTTTTCCTGGATGTGTTCTCTTGAATGGACCAAACAGAGCCCAGGAGTTGACTTTCTTGGCCTCCAAGTCGATGATTTCAAGTTAATATGTGCTTTCTACTTTCCTCTCAGTGCACTCCTGCCTTCAGATGGCCTCTATTTTTGGAAAGAGGTCACTGAAATGTAAAATCTAGAAACTAATTTGAAATACTTTTATCAACTAAAACTAAAACTCATTCTACTGCTTAACCCTTACTAGGGCCTAAAGCTGTAAAGAAAAAATGAAAAGGAAAAAAATGAGTACCATTGGTGCCATTGCTAACCTTCTTTATTAACCGACAAACACTGCTAGACTAAAAATCGGCAAGGCAGAAGGTGTGGTCAGTGTATAAACTAGAGGTCCAGTTTTCATTATTGCACACTCATCCAAATGTTTACATCAAAACTGAGTCATGATTATTCAGTTCTGTCAGGTCAACCATCCAGGAATTCCCATTACACCTGTGTATGAGGTGCATTGCTGCTGGAGAAGAGCAGTGGAATCCTGCTCAACACTGGACACTGAGTCTGAATATATAGTGGCTCAACTCTTTTTCCAATCTTTGCTTTTTCCATCTCCCTCTCATCCCTCCATTTCTACCTCTTACAGACGACAGGATCCCCACCCTAAATACTCTATAAATTAGAGAACTGCAACCCATTTTTTATTATTTTTTATTCCTTTCCCATGATATCATACACCGTCCTTTCTCCCTCATTTCACTTCCTCCCTCCCATCCACCTTCAGGATTCAACAGGAGAGATATTTAAAAAACACAGTCCCAAGCTCCCCTCCAAAATCAAAGATGATTCAGGAGCGAGACTTATTTGGTACAATATGTAAAATTACACAGGTCAACAGGCCAAAATCATCAGAGATAAGTTTATTTTGCCGTGTTTTTCATGCTGATTTCAAATCTGTGTTTGGTTTTTCCCACATGTACAGTTTTTGTGATGAAGCTAGCTATGTATTGCATGATAGTTGGTGTAATGATCATACAATAATCATATGCTGAACGTTTCTGAAGAAACAGTGGTAGCTGACTGACACTGATCTTTATAGCTATGCCACAGTGTCGCCTGTCTGACTTCACACTGAAAATATTGAAACAGTACTTGATTGGTGTCTGCGGTTTAATAAAAACTGGATGCAAGTTGATGTGACAAAAAAACATCAAACCTAAGTCTTGTGGCAGCCATGAAAGTTTAAGTGTTGGCTTTTGCTGCCTTTCCCATGGTATTCTGTTGAACTGAGCTCACACTGTTAGAGAAATTTCCTCTCAAGAAATGTTGGATCATTGGACATAACATTAACTTTAGTCTAGTCATTTACATTGATGTTATAAGGAGTGATGTTCTTGCAGATAGTCTTGGCAGTTGAGGAGCAAATGTATCTGTGGAGCCTTCTCAGAGACTCACACATCTGGAAGGAGTGGCTCTTTTCCCTGAAGATTTAAGCCAATCTTAGCAGTTTGTTCTACATTTCAGCACAGAGTGCTTTTTGAATGAAACCCATTTGAAACAGCCTAGACAGTCATTCAGAACAGAGGTCATTTCCATACATCAGTCTGAAGGCCAGAGTAACAAAGGCAGCCTGTTTAGTTCTGAACTATAAATAGGATGGATATGGTTGGGCAGAATGAATGAACACAGAAACACTATAAAAAAGATGATAAAACTTTACCTGAAACTTGCATGAACAGTATCTAAACATGTCATAGCAGATGTCATATGCAGTCATGAAGAGTCAGATTCTGTTCAGTAATATACCACATTACCTTTATTATATTTTAATAATATGCTTACGCTCATGTCACATTCAAATTCTTGCTAAGTGTGCTCTAGTCTTGCCGAAGCTAAATATTAGGACATGTCATCATGACATGTCCTCATTTCTCCTGTGATACTGCTCACTAACTAACTCTGTAATACTATATTCACTGCAGTGCTCCCTAAGGCAGCCACTAACTTCCAGGGAAAAAAATGGAAAGTTAAACTGTGGCCAGGCATCCATAATTACACTTCATGAAAGGGAGAGCAAGAGTAGGAGCTGGCCATTGGTGGTTTCAGCCACAACAGGAGACAGAAGCTAAAGGCCTAACCAAAAACCTTGACCCAGCCCAAACCAAAACACTAATCATACGCCTCAACCCACTGCTAAAGGCTGTCCTCAGTATAAATACTTGCAGAACAGGCTCACGGGCAAGTTTAATATCAGTTTAGTACAATGTACAGTACTTTTGCTCTTAGCCATTACTATTTTGGCATAAATGCACCATCTACTTCTTTACCAGTTTTGAAGGGATTTCCTGTGAATGTGTTACAAAGCCAATAGTTTGAGTTATTAGTTCAGCAAAAAGTGAAATTTAGGCATGATTGGACCACAGGTACCAAACCTTGAGTGGTCAAATAGCACATTTCATAATATAATAATAAAAAAAACAGTTCCTTTTTAAGCCAGCTAGGTCAATGGTCAGCTAGGTCAAATCTACTACCCTAGATAGTTCCAACATACCTGAGATGCCTCTGAAGGCCTTCATTACCTGGATCAGCTGTTCTGAATTAGGGCTATAGAGCTAGGAGATCTCCAGAACCATGACTGAGCAGGTCTTAAATGTTTGGATGCTTTCTACTTCTACATCTGAATATCCCATATGGTACTTTTTGATGAAGTGTAAGCCGAGTAGCCACTTCCATCTCTGTCATTTATAGTGATTTTGTATCTTGTGCTAATCGGTCGCAAACATCCCAGACATCCCAGTTCAATTATACCTTCCCATGTGAATCTAATTCTGTGTAACACTTCTAAATAATCCCTGGGATGATAGGAAACTGTATAAATTAGATTTTTTGTTTGCATCTATTTTTTAAAGATGTTATTTTTCTCCTGCCTGTGGTTCAGGTCCACCTTTGCTTTCGCTTGAAATTCCTTGCTTAAATCTCACAGATGACTACTGGCTAGTAGCTAACCACCCATTGTTTTTCTCATCGAGTGGCCTCCATCAAAAGTTCAAGAGCACAATCTAATGCAGCTGTATCCTGTGAATGTGAAAGGCTCCAGCCAACTCACAAGACATTAATGGGGCCGATTTCTGATGACGCAATCAGAACCTGGAGATAGCTGGAGCATAAATATGAGCCATCTGGGCCAGCAAGATGGACTCAACATCCGGACCAGCGGAGCTAGCCAAACTGAACACAGTGACCCAAACTCCTCGTTCTGGTCTGAAGTCAAAGGAACTGGTTGAGGAACTTTTCAAACTAGCCTGAAAATGGACACAAAATGTGTTGTATAACGCCTGAGCAGTTTCAAAGCTTTAAATGTTATACCTTTCTCTAGAGGTTCAGTAGTGCTTGGTGCAGTGAGCAGTCATGGATACTCCAGATAGACCAAAAAAAAAAAACAGCCAGCTTTCAAATGGTATATCTGTTCCAGCTCTTGTAAAAGAGTCTGAGGTCAGGACAGAGAAGGGACACTGGCATTTATGGGGGCGCTTCAAATTTACAGTAATAACACATTGCTGCTTTTGCATATCGTTGTGTCAGGCTTTTTCTGAAGGAAAATTCACATTGACTCATTTCTTACTGGTGCCATTAGCCTCAAGGACTCGCAGTACAGAGTATCGCTGCAGAACAGCATAAAGCCACGCAGCAAGGTTTCATTAAGGCTCATTAAACAATCACACACACTGGGATCTCCTGCTATTTCTGAACTGCCAGTAACACAGTAGTGTTCACTGGACACCTCAACACGCTTGGAGGAGGACACTATTGCCAATTCCATTATGTTAGCTAACCGATGCCCACACTAGCTTCATCATGCTGAGTGGTGGTTCTACCCACTCAGAGACTGCAAGGTCAGTTATGCAGATGGCCGTGGTATCACTGGAGGTCAAAGTCACAATATCCAAAAGATCATGTCAGTGCTTAGACAGGAATACTTCTTCAGCCCAGCCTCTTTCAGGTGCATCTGTTGCATAGGGTCAATTCCCACCATTTATTTAGACAAATCAGAACTTGTCAACATACATACTTATAGTAGGGTGGTAGTAGCTTGGTGGGTAAAACACTTGCCTGTGAACCTGATGACCAGGTTCCATTGTGTCCTTGAGCAAAACACTTAACCCTCAGTTGCTCCAGAAGGACTGTCCCTGTAACTAATGACTCTAAGTTGCTCTGGATAAGAGCGTCAGCCAACTGCCCCCCTTTTATAATAGAGGAACAGAAATAGAACCCAGTTAAAATAGAAGCCAGTGGCATGTGCTTCGCTAATCCTTTGGGTATGTTTTGCAACACCCAGTTTAATGTTCATCTCTCTCTTGTTGTAAGCAGTGATGGGAATAATGGCGCTATAAATAAACGGCGTTACTAACGCTGATACTTTTTTCAGTAACAAGTAATCAAATGAATTACCGTTTCCCCGTTACAATGGCGTTCCCGTTACTGACAATAAAATGCGCTTTACTATAACTGAACACTGAAGCGGTTTTCATGGTGGCCCGCATGCTCGCGCCCGCGACTCTGACAATTAAATTAGATTTTTTTTAAAGTAAAGCAGTAGTTACTTTGCCTGGTAATTAGTTACTTTTATAATGTTACTCGGTTACTAACTCAGTTACTATTTGTGAGAACTAACTTGTAACTATAACTAATTACTTTTTTAAAGGTACGTGCCCAACACTGGTTATAAGGAGTAGGATTCAACCAAATAATAATTCTTGGTGTAAAGCTGGTTAAATACCTGGGAAATCTGAATGCTGACTTCACAGCAAGTGCATAAAATACATGGAGTTTAGCATCATTAAACTAAACCTAGTCAGCGTTAGATTGGTTAAGTTGTGCAAAGCAAACATGCCCAGGTGTAGGACGGACCCCATTCATACATGTGCTCATGCCTGCAGCCACGGTCAAAAGCATTACAGGAAAGTACGTCAGCATGTTAACTAATGAGCTTTCAAGATCTTAGCTGAGATGACCTTTGACCTCTTTTCCTCTCTTAAGATCAAGATATTATGAATACACTGTCCACAAGCACACATCTGACCACCAGCTTTTTTTAAGCCCACTGGGCTCAACTCCAGAAATTCTATATGTGATGTGTGTGCATGTGTGGAGGTCCAGAGCCAAGCCTGAACAAAGGCCAGGGAAAAGCACTGTGACACACCCCAACACTGCGGGGAGATATGCTGAGCCAGACTCCAGCTGCAGAGCTAGCACACACACACACACACACACACACACATGTAGGGAACAACTACACATTCCTTCAAGCAAACACATTTAGGTCTATACACACACTGAGTACCACATTAAAGGGAAAGTTTAGCAAAAAATCTTATTTACACCATTTCTCAACTCAACCCAAACATAATAAGATAAGATGAGATAAACCTTTATTAGTCCCACAAGTGGAAAATTTGCATTGTCATTGCAGAAAGTGGACAGTACTAGATCAAATGTGACCTAAACCATATTTTAACCACAGTAATGGTTGCTGGCGGTGATGTTTGAGTCTAAACTGGTAAACCTCACAAAACCTTGAGGGAGGGTGAAATATGAGAGAAAAGGACAAAGAAACTGATACATCATTGAAAAATGGTTTACTTTGATCTTTTTCCAGGTCCCAGCGAGGAAACCTGTAGAGATGAACTGAGGGGGCATCAGTTAGTTTCAAGATCCACTCAAACAGCTCAGCTAGTGTCGTAGGGTTAGCTGTAATCTCAGAGCAATATCTGGGGACAACCTGAGAACAACACTTGTAGAATTAGTACAAAAAGAGTTTGCAACCTAAAGAATTCCCGCAGTTCCTGAGCCCAGTCTGACAAACAACGAGTTTTGACCCTGAACCCTAACCTGAGCTTGACAAACTTTTGTCATGACCCAACACAACTCCAACCACATCAGAACACTTGCCTTCAAGGCCAAGAATGGACTGACACCTTCTTACTTATCAGCACTGATCAAGCAGCACGTCACTTCTTGTCCTCTCAGCGCTTCAAGCACTACATGTCTTGAACCTCTGTTGCTCAAATGAGGAGGAAGACATGCTTCAATACTCTTTTCAGTCTTGGCCCCCGGTGGTGGAACAAACTCCCTCTTGCAATCAGATCCGAGGAGTCCCTCGTTTTCTTCAAGACCCACCTCTTCAAGCAGCACCTTGGTTACAAATCAGTTCTCCATTCATCGTGTATACATAATTTCATATATATATATAAAAAATACCCTCAGGCACTTACTCTCTTAACTGTTTTTCCTTACCTGCGTATTTACCTCTGACTTTTTTCTTTCTGACAGGGTTTGTTACGATGTGTAACTTAGCTGGAAGCAACTTGGTTAAAAGCAGACATTTATTTAAGTTTAGCTTTACAGGTGTGAAGAACAGATGTGGACTATTTAAGCTCTGGATTAGAGCATCTGCTAAATGCTGTAAACATAAACATCCTACCTTCAGCATACTACCACTGGGTCCATGAGCAAGACCCTTAACCCTGTAAGGTTTGTGTGACATGGGCCTTAAATCTTAGCATTCCAGGCTAAAATCAGTTAAAGCTAATGATCATAAGAAAGAATGAAATAAGGAAAAAAAAGAGAAAAATCAAACGTGTAAAAAGTGAGAGGTGGGCTGTAAAAGCCTGACCTGTATTTAGGAAATAACGTTTGCATCTAATCAAACACATGAGCCACTGGTTCTCGTCAATATTTCAAGCTCTAGAATGTTCAGAATCTACTGCAGCTGTTTATGGGGGCTAGCTGAAGAGTTAAGAAAAGGCTTTTTTTGCTATCAACTGGTGAACCACTGGAGATGTTTGTACCATCTACGGTTTGGACTGGTTTAGTCATGCCCTGTTTGTTCCTATGCTAGTAAGTGTGTCACCCTCCACCCTCCCATGCGGACTTCTGGGTAGCTACATTAGCTTCATACATCAGATTCATAAATAAAGAACCACACTTTAGCCACAAACATTTGAGTTACCACCAAACTATTCCTTGAAAGTGAATAGGCTTGAAAGCAGGCCCAAACACACACATTGCACACAGAGACAGGCTTGGAATTCGCAGAGGCCCATTTACTCCCACTCAAAGTCAACCATGGACACACACAAACTCAGTGGTGCTGAACTGACAAGTGCTTTAAGCTTGCAGTCTGTGTGACCCAAGGCTTCTCGCTAGAGGCTCGCAGTGAACCCACACCTGTCGGTCACGCACACATACAAATAAACACACATTTACACACGCCACACCACGCACACAAATATACAGTGATGGCCTGACCTAGTATCTGTAAAGAAACATCTGTGCATGCCAAGTCACTCTCTGAAACAAAACATTACTTCAGTCACACACAGGCTCAGAGGCTCAGAACAGTATAACTGCTTCAGTGCATTTTCTGGCTGGTTGTCCTGTCCCGAGAGAGCACACCACTGTTAGTCAGACTGCAGCTGTGTGGAGCCCAACACATACACACATGCACACACACACACGTCATGTGAGCAACACACATGCAATGCGAAGCCACAGCTGGACAGCAAGCGGGTGGATGTTTCCACACCGATCTAAAGGGAAATTCCGACATGTGCGCCGTATTGCATACAGCACTGTTTTGCTCATCCATGAGAAACTCCAGACATAACCAACCGTCATCACATTTAGAGAAATCAAATCAAATCGGTTGCAGCTCACAGAGGCCCGAATGCACAGTAAAATCTGACCCATCGTCTTTAGTGAAGTCAGCGCTGCGCATACATCATCATTATGATATACCACATATGATAACTCACACAGAACAGCTTAACCCTTTATCACTGCCTGCTCTTCTCTTTTAATAATCTCAATGATGTAACCATACAGGTGTACTTTGAAGTTTTCAATTACAGACTATAGTTTCTCTGCATCATTAGTTAGCCTCCTTTCCTGTGTTTATCAATGGTCATAAGACCTACAGGACCACCAGTAAGTGGAACATCCTCAAAACAGCGTGTGTGTGTGTGTGTATGTGTGTGTGTGTATGTGTGTGTGTGTGTGTGTGTGTGTTTGTGTGTGTGTGCATGAATCAAATCACAACATCAAGACATGTTTAATTTAGTAATAAACTTGGCAGAGTCAAATTGAACTATGATTTGCAAGGTGTAAAGGGTACCTCAGTGGTGCCACTAGCAGTCTTGGAATTCGAACCCACAACTTTCTGACCACAGGGGGAATGGTTTAACCACAAGGCCACCAGCTGCCCCTGTGTTTTATTTAAGCACACAAAATGATTTATGTTATTAATATGTCTGTTTTTACAACATCTCTAACTTTCCAAACTTAAGTTAGATTCGATTTTTTTTTAAAGCAAATGTAAATGTTTTTCACTACTGAGTGTGTTTTAAAACTTCAGCCTGCAGGCCTTCAGAAGCCTAAGATGAAAATACTGCTCAGATTAGAATGAGTGACACACTGTGATGACAAAAGTGATCAGTCTGGCTACTAACAAGAAGTTAGATGCATCTGGTTTACATTTGTAGTGTCTTCCATTTCTCCCAAACTGTGGATGTGCAAGGGTGTGTGCGTGTTTGTATTCATGTGTATGTAGTAAAAATTTACCAGCGGTATGAATCATTCCGGGCTTGACTGTATGTGTCCTAAATCGAGCAGTTTACTTTCTGTGGGCAACGTGTTTTGTTAAATGTCTGGTCCATTCAACGACCAAATGCCTTTATCCAGTTATTTCTTTCTCTCTCTCTCTCTCTCTCTCTCTCTCTCTCTCTCTCTGTCTCTCTCTCTCTTTCTCTCCATCTGTCTCTCTCTCACTCCATCTCTATCTCTCTCTCTCTCTCTCTCTCTCTCTCTCTCTCTCAAATAATGGTGTTTGGACTGAGAGAGAGCGAGCATGTGATGAATGTGTGCTGTGTAATCTCAAAGTTGACTGTGAGAGCTGATAGGTAGTGCATCTGGATAGACTCTAGGTTAAGCTTCTGATTGGTAGGGACTAGACCACGTCCACATAGCCAGACCGTCCAGACCCCGTGAAGAACTGAGCTATGTCATCCCACATCTTACTCCAAAAACAAGCCAGGCCTGACGCTTATTATGAAAGAATGTGTCCAGCTGAGGACCATGCATTTCATACCAAAAATAATAATAATGACTATTTCGGCACTAAAAACAGTACAAATATTAAAATGTACAAATGATAAACAACACATATATACCCATACATATTGCATACATGTAAAAATATGTCCTCTTATGCATTCAAATATTATATTTTAAGTTGTATTATATTTTCATAGATATTATATTTTAAGTTGTTCTTGTTGTGTGTACTACCTTGCAATGAACAAATCGTCTTTATCATTTTTGCCACTTTTTTTTGGCATTTTTGGCACTAGAACAAACATCATGAAGACTATCAATAAAGAAAGCAAGTTGAATGTGAATATATGTAATCAGTGTTATGTGATAACTTTAATTTGTTAACTATTCATGGTAATTTGTAATATTAATGTCTTTAGTAAAAAGAATAGTAATTACACTTGTAATAACTATGTGATCAAGTATTCATGCAATGCACACCTACATATATGAAACGTATACAAACATATAGCAAAGTAACAAACCCGAATTCTTGTGGATAAATATATGTATGGTTCGTGGTTAGTGAAGGGTTTATTGCACTGTGTATTCCCGTCAGAACTGAGTAGATATTTGCTGGAACATCCTGTTGTAAAAGTTATTGGCCATCTCTACCTGTTCTTCCTAAGGGTTAGAAGAGGTCAGGAGGTTAAAAACCAGGGTTCATGGGCTGTCTCTGCCTACGTGCAGAACGAGATGAGTGAGAGTCTTCCTCTCTCTCTGTCTCTCTCTCTCACTCTCTCTTTCTCACCCACACACACACACACACACATACTCTCTCTCTCTCTCTCTCTCTCTCTCTCTCTCTCACTCTCTCTTTCTCACCCACACACACACACACACCCACACACACACACACACATACTGTCTCTCTCTATCTCTCTCTCTCTCTCTTTCTCACCCACACACACACACACACATACTGTCTCTCTCTCTCTCTCTCTCTCTCTCTCTCACTCTCTCTTTCTCACACACAC
>JBBPDC010000084.1:9537248-9556332 GCA_037974485.1 Hemigrammopetersius urotaenia | reverse complement strand
TGTGATTGGTTGATTAGATAATTGCATTAATGAGAAATTGAACAGGTGTTCCTAATAATCCTTTAGGTGAGTGTATTAGTCCCCCTTTCTACATATAATGCAAATGAGAATGTAAATACTATTTAAAATGTGTATGAAGCTGTAATTAAAAATAAAGTTGTCCTCCGAAGAGGGGCGGTGGTGGTAGGTAAAAAAAAAAAAGAAAAGAAAATCTATGAAGGAACTGAAGAAGGTTTACCAGGAGTGGTGGGCCAAGACTGAGCCACAGTTGGCATTACGAATGTGTGCTTTTATGTTCGGAATTATACTTAGAAAGTCAAGACTAGACGTGGTGTGTGTAAATTTGAAGTGGAAATATGCTCTGAAATTCTATTGAATATCAAAAACAAAAACATCTGAATGCTTGTTTACTTGTGGGCTACTCAATTTTCCACGTTCAAAAATAGCCATTCATTTTGCATTTTCATTCAAGTCACATTTAACTCATACAGACAGTTGGGTTCTAGTAATGCTGTCCCAAGGCATGGCATTACGTAAGGATGGCCAGATTTTGATTATGTGTCATGACAGTTCTCATGAATAGTCCCAGTCACAATGCTGACATCTACGATGTCTTGCTCTGTAAAATTCAGACTGCACACCAAGGCTGAGGAAGGTATGAGCATGTGTGATAGGGCATTCATAAAATAATTTTATGCACAGACAAGCACTGACGGACTTATGACTCCTGGAAAGTTTACTTTTTGGACTAAAGAATTATGAATGGTAGTTGCAAGATGTTTTAATTTTGTTTTCACTGAATGCCCAATACAACCAAATCATCAGTATATATTTACCTAACAGTTTAGTGCAGAAACATATCATGTGATAGTATAGCACCAAGATAGTGACAAAAGACATTTGGAGCTTATGAAATTAAAGTGGCCCCTTATAGTAGTGCTGAACACATCACAGCACAGATTGTGAAATCCTTTTTCTGCATTTAACCCATTCATCGAGTGAAGCAGTGGGATTCGAACACATGGCCTTCTGATTGGAGGGGCAGCTCCCTAACCACTCGGCCACCAGGTGCCCCACATCCTTACATTATAATATGGCTTACATGAGACTTATAACATACAGGTAAGATTTCATTCAGGTTTGTAAAAGTACAGTTTCAATAGAATATGGAGTAACAGTACTGTTAGCTGTATCTAACTATATCTAAATCAGTATTCAGTCATTGCTAACATGCAGTCTGTAATTGCTAAATTTAATCCTTTTGATTGGCATCATTAGTTTTTAGTCATTGATAGCCCTTTCCTTTAAAATATATTTGCAAGTACTACCAAGTAGTAATTTTTTTTCAAACTCTTGTGATAATGGTGCATAATATGACAAAATCCTAGTATTAGGCTACACATTGATAATGATGCAGTATATTACAATTCATTGTTTTATTCCAAATAAGTTTTGCTGGATTACATAATTACCTGTGACCCATGAAAATACATCATATTGTGTTTTTCTGTAGTATCAGTATTACAAAGACCAGTACTGCAATGAATCAGCAGCGATAACACATGGGTTTTATTTTGGCTCCTGCCATTTGACAGCTATCCATACAAGAATGACAATAACAGTATAGCTTAATTTGATTTTCCTCCATTTGGTCCGTTTATAAGCTTATCCCTGCTTACAGGCTTTGACAGACATTCTGGATTCATTTGCAGAGCGAGCTTGGCAAAGACCCGATGCCGGGACAGAGCTAGTCCATCAGCTCCAGGCTATATGGAGGGAGCTGTATTATATGAGTTACAGAAAACAGAAACAGCAGTGACGCTATAATTGTAAAGTACATTTATAATAAATCTCCCTGATTGTCACTGGAAGGTCAGCTATGTTATGTATATTCAGAATATCTGTTGGAATATCTGTAGTGCTGACAGCCAGAATGATGCATTGCCAGTTAATTAGGTCCACCAGGTAGCTAATCGAAATTTATCATTTATCATTTGAATTTTAGATTTAATTCCAATCAAATCAATCAGATCTTGCACTATAATGTTGCAAGATTTGTTATAAATGTGGTTATAAATGTGACACCATAAGTAACGAAGAAAATACATGTGGGGATTCACTGATCATTTTGTATAGTAAATAAAAAGGCAATATTTGTGCTGTAGACATTGTGACCTCATGTAGCTATCACGCCACTGTAAAGAATTCAATTAGTAAAGAGTCTAGCTCACATCAAACATCTCTAAATCCCTGAGTTAACTTCCCAAAATTGAATTATGCATTTGCTTTTAAATTAATTAGTCTCTTTTTTGTAGCTGGACATGCAGACTCACACTAGTTACATTTTTATTAGGTTGAAAGTAATTTTCCACTGTTCTGTAAAGTTTATCCAAATTCACACCAGTTGGTAGAAAGACTGCATTTGGGGGCAAAGCACTGACAAGACAATTATGCATTTCCTCTTAGGTTCAAGAATCATTTGAGTAATTAAAGAGCTTTGGAATTCTTCTGAATGAGAATCGCACAGTTCCTAAATGCGTTTTGGCCAAGTAATTGTATCGACTGTGCTGAATAGCTGATTCACCCTAATGTGACATTTTACATTCTTTTTTAATGTCTTCCACTTCATAAGAGATGGAAGACCAAGGTTTGAAAATCTTTACTGGTTTGTCATTTCTTAGGCTGTCTCCATTACAACTTGTGTTTACTGGTTTGGATGAGAAATTGACCAAACAGTGACATTCAACATGACAAGTTACACTGTAATCATTCCCAGTCTGCTTGGTTCCTGCAGCTCAGAGGCAGGAACCAAGGAGATTTCTGGTCAAAAAAGTAAAATCAGCCCTGATTCCTTGGGTGGAAAGTCCATGAATCCAGGAAAATGGCGGAGGAAGAGTAAAAAAAAAAGGAATGGGAAGGTAAAGGAGATGCTTTCAGGCCAAAGTAGATATTGTCTCTGCATCACAAGAGAGGCTGTGGAGAAGGGACTTCTGGAACCATTCCTCAGAAGATTCTGGAACTAGGAACTCCAGCAGAAGATCAAACATGCAGTACACAAGGTGTCTGCAGGTGGGATGGGCGATATGACAATACATTCTTGTTAATGCAAAACATGCAATTGCAATACGGTTTCTTGGGTGCATCATAGGCATTGTTAGTACTTCCAGAAGACTGGGTGACTGCACAATGCTTCATGTGTGTAGGAATATAAAATAGCCGAATTCACTAATTAAAATCTGAGCATTATAGTGTTTTGTGTATCATGCAGGTTTTTGTTTTGTATCATTATATTTTTACTATATTGTCACCAGATACCTGATGGTAGGTAGCATGAATCTAGTTTGTATTACATATGTTATGTTTGCCAACATTTTATAATGCTAGTTAATATACTGAACAAAATACTGATGTTGGGATCCTGATGTTACCTGTTGATGTTGGGGTCCTGCAGAGACTCCAGCACATGGTCCCAACTCAGTTTATACTTCTCACACCCTAACATGTCAGGAATGATCTCTGGAAAACACAAAGGAGAATGATAAGTAATTGAAAACATAAACTTGTCAGTGTTGCATTCCCACTGAGCTCATCATCTCGCATAAGGCACATGAAGTCTATCAGTAAGTACTAAATAAAAATTGCAGTAAGACACTAAACATTGTGAATCCTGTTTCTGTATGGCAATGGTTACAAATGGCCAGGAACTCAATAATTCAGTAGCTGAGTAGCTAACTGTAGCAATCTCGGGTCAGAACATAGAAACAAAACAAATTCACAAACAACTAGCCACAAGCAAGGGTCAAAATCACAGAGACCTCACGAAAGGTCAAATGTTCAATTCTCCTGAGAAAGAACAATCCTGACAGTCATCTGTCATTTAAAGCATTTAAAGCAGTAATTAATTATGTAATTATCTGAGAACAATTAAACAAATCTTAAAATAAACACAGGTGTATTTTTATCACAATATAATTTAACCATTGTTTTCTTATAGCAGTATCATCTTACTTTGATTTTATCACAGTTTGGTGGTGTTGCTTTGTATACAACTCAAATACTGAATTAATTACACATTTGGATTAAAGACAAGCTTGTTTCCTCATGAAGACGTTTTTAGGTTGAATTGACCAGTTGTATAGCGAGGCATGACATGTATAGGTATAAAAAATGAAAGAGAGAAACAATGCCATTGTCACGGCTTGGTCAGTGGCCATTAGGGGTCGCTGCTTTTCTTTTTGTCTTTTCTGTTCTCGTTTATTTGGGCTTTTATTTTGATGTCCCTGTATGTATCACATGTCTCCTTTGTTTTCAGCTGCACGGTTTCTTGTCTGATTAGCCTATGTATTTAATCTGTTTCAGTTAGTGTAACCCCATGTGTCCATCACCTCATTTTTCCCTGTCTGATTTCGTGGTTCTGGTTCTGGTTCCTGGCGGCCCTAATGCCTATTTTCTGTTCTACTGTTTGTTTTTGTTAATAAACGTCACTGCATGGATCCCTGGCTGTCTGCCCATTTGTGCACGCTCCGAGGGAGTTCAGAGTCGTGGGCTCGCGCCCGCGACTCTGACACCCATCCTCAAATGTAGGAAAAAGGGGCTAACCGCGTTTTTTTACAACCTAGCATATTTCCACAGAATTTTGTTGATGTGTGCGATGAATCTATAGTGCATTTTGCAATAACTTTGAATGTTGCTCAGCTAATTTCAGAACTCAAGCATTGTTTTACAGTGTCCGTCTCAATGATGCTAACATAATTTGCTACTGTGCCCCCTTCTGGAGAATCTTAAACTTGCTAAAAGTGAGCGTGTGAGTTACAAGCCATTTTTGTGGGATGTTTTTGCATCTACAAAATCCACCCACAAAACCGTTACCCACAAATGTGTGGATCTCGCTCTAAGGACTGACCTGGAAACAGTTTCAGGAGGCAATTCAGGCACTGCAGGCGCGTTTCCTCCCTCTGTTCTGGGCTCCTCACAGGCTGTGGGCCCACTGGAAGGTCACCCCCAGGCCACACAGCCTCCTGAAGAACCCTCAGGTAGATCACCCAGCATGGGGCGCTGATCAGGTGGGCAATTCCAACTTCCAACCATCTGGAGAGCAGTACAGAGAAGAAAACAGCTAGAGGATCTTCTATCCTTGATCCCTCGAGATACCCACAGCTTACACAACGGATTCTCATTAGGTTCCAGTCACTCAAAAAACCCTAACAAAAACCAGAGAACATGAATTTACTTCAAGTGGTGTCACATGAAACATCATTCACTTCACAAAAGATATGGACACGTTTCCTGGACAATAGAACTTCTGCAGGCATTAAATCAAAGTTCATGGCAGAACTAACCCTTGTTCCCATCACCAGGGATAGCACAAGCATGATGTCACTCTATTCTAACCATTTCACATTTGGCTCATTTAAATCAGTTCTAGGAAAAGTGGTGATTTTACTATTTCAATCAAACTGTTTGAAAGCAAGAATGTATAATATAATTTATACACTTTGGGGATTTTGATCTGAGACATAGACCTCAGCGCGGTACTGGGGGGCGCGTTTTGTGTACCACTTACATCTATATGTGCTTGCATACCATATATGTCAATCCCTGAATTTAACTTAAATTTTATAAGATGTGATATGATCCTAAAAGAATGTTTTGTGTACACTCTTGTAGTTATAGACAGGCCTTGTTTTCGTTATTTTTGACAGCAAATCAAACAGAAAAACAGTGCATACATGAATTTGTCAACCCAGAATGTAAATTGTTTTAAATGCAGTTGACTTCACAATTAATGTATAGTTAATTATGCAATTACACTTAAATATAACCAAGCGAACAGCAAAATAAAAGTTATTTCTAATTGCAGACTGGTTGAAATGTGATACAGATGCACTAAAGTTATGAATCTGTTTTAAATCTATTTATATAGTTAATATTATTTATACAGTATACCGTGTAGACTGTGTATACTGGTCATATTGTCTATTTGTCTTACTATGTTCACAATACTTTAAGAACGCAAAAACCTTTAAGAACCTATACTCGAGCTGCTATTTTCACTTGTTTCATATCGTTTTATACTGTTATACTGTTTATACTGGCTACACTGGTCATACGTTTTGCACAATTTTTCAGCCATTGCGCATTTTGTTTTGCTTATATTTATATACAATGCACAGTGAGCTGTCCACGCACTCAGGCCCGGTTAAGCCTCACTCGTACCTTATTTTATACTTCTTATTTGCGCTGTTTTGTTTGTTTCACCATGTCTTACGTCTGTTGCACTATATGTACACTGTGGAACCGGAGCTTCACCATTTCGGCTCTCTGTATACTGTGAAAAATGAATCATACTGGTTACAGAGTAAACCTACATGAAATGGAAAAATATGTAATAATGATATGGGAGAGGACTCTTTTGCAGCAAATTGTAATTACAGAGATGATCCTACTTTGTAGTCCTTAACACATCCTGCATAAAGCATAGACAAGTAACATGAAGGCAAGACAAGAGATGCGATCCAACAACAGCAAGAACAAAGTTAAAAAACATGAGTTTCATAAGCAACGCTTGAGGCATAAATTAAAATACAAAAACAATCTGCAACAAGAATAAAAAAAATGACTGTGATACAGACCACTCTGTACACAGTGAAAGGCAATCCTTCATAATGATTCTTTCTACACACTGAGTCCTTAAATAGTGCTGCAAAAGAACGTTTTTTGAAAGATCCATAGCACCCCAAGTATCGAGGAATGGGAACTGCAGCTCAGGTTGTCACAAATAGTACCATGACAATTAAATTGCTATGTATGGAATGCCAGGAGTGCCAATATAAATTACATAAATATGTCATTAAATACATTATTAAATGTGTCATTAATTGTTTAAAATGGGAAATACACTGACAAATAATTACTTAAATGTGTCATTAAATCTTTATATAATTACTTAAATGTTTTTATTTCCCATTTTAAATAATTAATGACACATTTAATTAATTATTGTTTTATTTCCCATTTTAAGTAATTAAAGCCACATTTAAAGTCACATTTAAGTAATTCTGTTTTTATTTCCCATTTTAAATAATGAATGACACATTTAATTAATTATTTCATGTTGGCAACATTCCGCACATCATGAATTTATTTTATCTGTCAGTCAGACCCATCAGTGGGCTCAGCAGGTGGAACCCTCTGTTTGATGGCCCTACGGTTGATTTCGAATTCCCAATTACAGCTTGGGAATTCTAAATCGACCGTAGGGTTGAGTGTGTGAGTGAATGGTGTATGTGTTTGTGTGCCCTGTGTATGGCTGAAGCCCCACACAGGGTGAGTCCCTGCTTTGCGCCTATAGACCCCGGGATAGGATCCGGGTTCCCACGACCCTAGCAAGGATTGAGCGGTTACAGAAAATGAAAGAATGAATGAACGAATGAATGAACTACAAGCAGCAGAATGGGGTTGAAAAGTGTATGATATGTCCCCAATACCACATCCTCACCCCTTTTGGTTGAGTTACATTGTTTTGTTGTGTCATTTCTTGCTTGGTTTGAATAACTATCATTATGTGTCCGACTAATATTCATTATTCTGCTATGATGTGCAGCAATCTACCATGTGCAATATTGCACAACGTTCTTATCATGTGGTAAAACATCATTATGTGAAATATCTCATGTGCAGTTGTCTTACCATGTGCACTATCATCTGATGTTTTAAGTGGGTGCTGAATCACTTCATGATGTGCAATAGTCTTATATTACTTATATACTACTGATCTCTACTATCTGCAATAATGTACTCCTAACTACCATCTGTGTCATTAGTTTTCACTTAACTCTAAGTTACTTAGTAACTTATATGCATGTGTATTTAGCATAGTGTATTTTCATATTGAGTTGTTTTTTCTACAGATTTGATTAATATTGATTTAGACTATTTTTTTTATTGTAGTCATAACACACGCAATTTCCTCAATACAATTTTCCGACTCTGGTTCTGATTTTGTTCCAACCAACAGCAAACGTGATGGGAGGGGCCCCGATTCCCACTGGGTATTTTGAAAACTGATCAATATTATAATTACTACCAATCTATTGGGACTGATTTGGCAAGATTCTTGGAACTCACAGTAGATAAACACTGTGATAGACTAGAGGGCTCATATTGCAGCCTTCTGATATATAAGTATCGCAAGGGCCTATGTTGTGATAATGTATAACAAGTAATTCACTGTGGAGACGATGGAAGAGTTTTGTTTTTATCTCAGTGTTGACTCTGTTTCAGCTTCTGTGTCTTCTAGTGCCAGTGATGTGTCTGTCCTTTAACATGCCAGGCTTGTTTTGGGAACAGGCGGCACCGTGTCTCGTCCTGAGCAATGAATATTCAATCTCACACCCCCACTCTCCTCACAAGTCATCGCATACGGGTACAAAAGTGGCCACTGCATGCATCCCTCGGGGTTAGCGCACGCAGACAAACAAGAAATTGATATGAGCAGTCCTGCCAAAAACACACCATTCATTTAGAAAATCTCAAAGTCTAGGATGAATGAAGAACTGTGCTTAAAAAAAACAACTATGGATGTTTTAATAGACTGAAAGCTTAGACTAAAGTGACCTTTCAAGACACGTTAATGCTATTTAGGGCTACCACATGCACTTAAGTATGCAGCAAAGTCTACTTTCATTGTCCTCTTTTACAATAGGCTTATGCAAGCTTTAACATTACCAATCCATCAGATCTGATAGGAGCAAGGAGACAAGACCAATGAACATTAGAATAACGCCTCACAGATGTTCTTGCGCAGCAGGGATAATTCCATGAGGAAAAAGAAAAAAGAAAAAAAACAGTCCCCACCATCTAATCTCCAGCCAATCGCTGAGTAACTTCTCCCTGTATTCCACAGCATCTAATTAAGTTAGCCTGCTTAAATATTTTGATTTTCCAATTTCCAAATAAAAGAAGGTTGCAAAAACTACAGCTGGGACTAAAAAAAAAAAAGCCAGGAAAGAAAACAAGAGTTAAAAAAAATAGAGAATTTATATCATTTTGATTTGTTTCCGTTCAACTTTTTTCTTTTATACTTTTCACAAGCCAAGCGCTAACACTGACAACTGAAATTGGCCCATCACACGGTGTTTGGGCTGAGGGCTCTCAGGATGACTGCTCCTCTCAAAAGTCTGTGAAAAGCAGCCTTCAAGATCTCACAATGCCGAACATTATCTCCCTATGAGACTGTCCTGAGATGACCAAGAAAAACACGAGTATGAACATAAACATAAGTTCAGAACCAAGTGTAAAACTGATTTTCCAAACTGATCCATCGCATTGAGAAGCAATGCGAAACACACCGTACTTAAAAATGTTTTTGACCCTACCTTAATTTACCCCTCAAAATTAGATTTACGGCAAACCCTTTAATCTTACATTTAAGGCGTTAAGTCAAGTCAAGTCATTTCTGCCATATACACACAGTACATTTACATTTACATTTACGGCATTTATCAGACGCTTTTTATCCAAAGCGACTTCCAATTCCTAATTACAGGGGACAGTCTCTCCCTGGAGCAACTTGGGGTTGAGGGTCTTGCTCAGGGACCCAGTGGTGGTGCTGAAGGTAGGATTCGAACCCAGGACCTCTTGGTCTAGAGGTAATCCTACCCACTACGCCACCACCACCCCATAGTAAAAAAGAAACAACCAGGACCATGGTGCAACACAATTCAGAAGGTTCTATTATTTAAGGGAACATTCAGTAGTTTTACCCCATAATCAGTGTTAATCTGTGCACTTTTTTCATTCATTTTCCTTTGTTTCCTGTATGGGGAATTACGGTCAAAATTAACTTTAATGGGTTGTGAAATGAAGGTGTTTTGTTTCGTAGTGAAGTGAAAAAGGATGGGGCTGTTGTACTGTTAACACAACTCATTTGTGTGGAATATGCTTTCACTACTTGTACATTAACTTTGTAGCTCCAGTGCAAATCCAATGAAGCAAACACCAAGTTTCCATTACTTGTTAACTATTTTAGTCTCATAGCTGTAATGCAGCTGTTCCTTTCATAGCACAACATACATGTAGGCGGTATTTTGTTCCAACAGAACAAAACAAAACATGAATGATATAAACAGGAAAAACCCACGAAAACGAAACTAAGGAACACACCCAGATAAACACAGTGCTAGGCAGCTGGAGGCCGGGTGGTTAGGGAGTTGCCCCTGCAATCAGAAGGCCATGGGTTTAAACCCCAGGTTCCTACTAGTGGCACCACTAAGGTACCCTTTAGCATGCTGCCGTCCCCACACACTGCTCCCTGGCTGCCCTCTGCTTCACTTTGGTGAATGGGTTACATACAGACAACGAATCTGGTGCAGTTCACATTGTGTGTTGTGGTGTGCTCACGTTTGACAAATGGAAACTTTACACGGGCTGACACACAACCACGAGGCCACAGAGAAAGGCCTACAAGAAAGCTGGACAGCAATTAAGCTGCATTTGTTCCACTATTAGCACAATGCTAATTTGTGCTATATAAACTGCCACTACTTGCTCACCACATTTTTTTGGTGCTGGCTGGTGGTCTAGTGGGGAGTTCCCCCCTGTGATCTGAAAGCCATGGGTTTGAATCCCAAGATTACCAGGGAAACCACTGAGGTACCCTTGAGTAAGGTACCGTCCACTGCCCACTGCTTCACTTGGTGAATGTTTTAAATACAGAGAAAGAATTTCACACTGTTCACTCTGTGTGCCATGCTGTGTTTACATATGACAGATGGACACTTCACTTCTTCACAGGATCCAGTGCCTGACTGAATTTACAGGAAAGGGAAAATGTGCCGTATAGCCTTCACTAGTTTTCATCACTACAAAAGACTATAAAAGATATAAAAGATACAGGAGAAAGTAAAGGAACTTGCTGCTGAGTGCTGTTGTCTGGAAGCTATCCATAATGTGACATGTGCAGTCAGTGGAAGTGCTCAGGGAGTATCAAGCCTGGCCTGTTAAGTCATTCGTTTCTTATTACAAATTACTAATAAAAGATAATGAAGCCACAACAATGTCCATTTCAAGCTCACGGCTTAGTCTTTATTAGAATAGTACATGCAGGCCAATGCCAACACTTTAGTGCTGCAGTATTGTCTTTCCTGTCTGGTTCAGGGCTACAGCATGATCTCAGCAACGTCTAGCCACCGTCCATGTGGACAAAACAGTCGCTATTACATAGCAGGGCAGTATATACTGACCTATTATTTTCAAAGGCTGGAAATGTTAGCCTTGAACAAATGCAGTCTAATTGATGACCAGTTCAAATTGTGGTATTAAAGGAACAGCTGTCCAAGAAATACAAGACTAATGTAGCTAACAACTAATGGAGACTTTTACTCCTATAGACGGTGCCCTAATTGTCTACATGCAAATTGCACATCTAAATCATATCTAAACACTTAGTTAACAAACCATAAATGTGTGGTTTCTGATAATTTGACATACATTTATCTGTAAAAATGCTCTAGCATCGCTAAAATACATTAGCAGCTATCCTGAGGACATGCTGTCCTCATGCAGCGTTCTCTCTCTTCCTCTGTCTCTCTACACTTTAAATTCAACCCCCACTATTATGCAATACGTCTCATAACTCTTTTCATAATTTCTGCAGTCCCAGTTCATATTTGTGTAGCATAATAAAGTCCATAAAACAGGGAAGGACTTCAAAAACACAGCAGGACATACGGTGCTCTGCAACAGACTGACTGCACACATAACTGTATATTTTCCAGCTCTCCGCTGTGCTGGGTTTTCACTGCGACTATTTGTGTTTGTGCGCGCGCATGTGTGCGTGTGTGTTTGTGTGTGTATGTGTGTGTGCATGAACTCCAGGGTCGCGTGCCTCTTCTCCAGGAATAACAGCAAGCATGGAAGCCGTTTATTTTAGCCAGCCACACAAATACTTACGGACAGAAAGACACACACACACACACACAGTCAGATAGACAGACACTATCTGCATAACCTTATTCAAAAGTGCAGTGACCCAGACCTATGTTTAACTTTATTCCTGTACATGGGCAAAAGAAATATGGCAAAAATTTCACCATACCATTCATTGCAATTTTTCTATGCAAAAGAGCCACCAAACAACAAACTCTGCAGCTTATAAAAAGCACTTTAGTCTGTCTGCAAAGGTTTGAAAGCCCTTAGTCGAAGTACATGTGTTTGCAAATGAAAAGTTAGCATATCCCTCAAAGAACAAGCTAAAAAATGGCATCTTCTAAAATTCTAATGTATAATGTGCCATAACTTTTATAGAGACTATTTTTTTTCCAAAGTATGTTACATTCAGGAAATAAACAATAAACATGCGTTAAAATAAGTAGAACTGTGTTCTCCGTACACAATGTGAACCTAGAAAATCAAAAGAACATGTTATTATGCTTGCATGCTGCAGACTTATACAGATTTACCTCCTTTTCATGTGTTGCCTCTTATCTCTCTAAAAGTTCAATACTAAAAATATATAGGCTTGTGTTTGTGGAAGGTGGGACAAGTGTGTGTCTGTAAGTGCGTGCACTTTATAACGGCACCAAGAATGTTAATTGGACTGAAACTGTGAAACTGAATAACTGAAGGTCAAGTCCACAAACATATCAAACACCAAGACTGAATTAGAAAACAGAGTCATGCAAAACGCTAGAAGCAGTACCTCCAGACACTTAAAATTCTCCTCCAAGCATGTTGAGGTGCTATGAGATATGAGATCATGTAAATTAAAAACAACCTGCCTAGAAAGGCCAAAGTTGGTGTAATGGTGTAATAGTCCTTGCACAATCACATGCAAAAGTTTGGGCGCCCCTGGTCAAATTGTCTATACTGTTTATTTTCTAATGGCACGTAAACATAATTTCTAATTTAATATAACTTTTCACTTAACCTGTAATTTGACCAGGGAAGCCCAAAACTTTCCATAACATTGTATACTGTATCAGTCAAAAGTCTGGACACATTTATTCTTGAAAGGCTTCTCCATTTTTCTTGTTTACACAGTTTTGAATGAATAGTGTAATGGGACACCAATAGGGTTGAAGAGGACAGATGAAGATAAATATGTGCTTTTGTGAAAAACTTGTTTTCTGTTGTGATTGGAACCAGGCACCTGAAGCACTGAATGCCTCCGAAAGGTGCCTCACAGAAAGCTATTACATTAGATGATTATGAATGTGCTGCCCAATGCCTGAGACGTTGTTTTACGATTGTTTTGTGTTAAAGCTTTGGCTTTAAAGTATTTTAATAAACACATTCTTGGCAGAGAGGTACATGCAAAGCACCCATGTACATGAAGAGCATTCCAATCAAAAACAGCACATACAGAAGAAACTGTTATTTTTCCAGTTCATCCCAAAGGTGTTAGATGTGGTTGAGGTCAGGGCTCTGTGCAGGACAGTCAGGTTCTTCCACACCAAACTCATCCAACCATGTCTTTATGGAGCTTGCTTTGTGCACTGGGACACAGTCATACTGGAATAGAAAAGGTTCTTCCCCAAACTGAGTCCACAAAGTTGGAAGCATGGCATCCAATGGGTAAGTAGTAAACTTGCCCTTCACTGGAAATAAAGGGCCTAGCTCAGACCCTGAAAAACAGATGTGTCCTAAGACTTTTGTCCATATAGTGTACATTCTATCAAGTGTATCCAGATTCTTTTACTGATGCTGTACGCTGACAGTACTTTTATGGTGAACCCTGTCAGTGGTGAGCTGCGTTAATTCCCACAGAGACGCTGTGTTTTATAGTGAAATAAGGACATAATACACTGTCCTTCAGTGGAACAGTCTGAACAGCCCAACTCAGAGGGGAGCGGTGGAAAATCAATTATCAGCTGTCTGAATGTGCTGGCTCCACATCACATGATGTTGCCACGTTTTCCTTGACAGCGAGATAAGAGCACACCAACCACGTACCGCAAAACGTGAAGATTTTCTTCACTTCTTTTTTTTCATCTTTCAGTCTTTCCCCGCCTCTCCCCTCTCCCTCTCCATCCTTTATCGCTGTCTCTCTCCATTGCACTGCTAAAAATGAAACGTTTTACTGAATTTGATCCATGTCATAGTAGCTTGTGCCAAGACATAAAAGAAAATATGGCTTGGCATGGGCTGCACTACAAAAAAGTGTGCTGGGGTTACATAAGCCTGTTCTAGCACAAGTATAAATAGAGGAATAATAAAATGTGACCTTACTACCCACTGTAGATGTGCCAGCTTTTTACCTATCAGAGAGAAAGAGAGAGTACATGGTATGAAGGAAAATATCACTTCCCCTTTTCAAATGTTCCAGCTGAATTGAGTTTGACTGATAAGTTACATACATTGATATCTAAAAGGTGAAGCTTAGGACAGGGCACTGGGTAGGTAAGAACGTGTGTATGTGTATGTGTATGTATGTTTGTGTGTGGGTGTTTTGGGACTGAACATAACTTTTAAATGCCTTCAAAATGTTACAAAGTTTGTTCTGGTTTTGGCCAGCAATTGCAAGACTAGATTTACAGTTTTATCACTATTGCTGGTATATTGCTTATTTAAGGCCCTGCCTACATGCACACAGGCATTTTAGTGTCCTTCAGAGACATTCAGGTGAAGAGTCATTTATTTGGCTGGTTCCTATATGAAGTTCAAAATGTTTGAGAGTCTACACATTGAAATAATTGGTCAAGTCATTAATCCTGAATGAGACTCATGTTTGCATATTTATGTTATTTCACATGTGGTTATTTCATATCTAAAGGCTTGAACATTGCTGAACCCTTTTCAGTGATTTATCATCTCTCTCACCCTAAAAAACAGGAAACCTGACTGAATCAGCTTCCGCAAAAGCAATGTTAATCTTTGGGGTCTGTGAACAAAAGGCTTCAAAATTTATGAGAAGCTCCATCAAATGCCACCAAACATCTGGTCCAACACAACTGACAGAGCAGCTCAATAAGAGAGCAGCTCCTCCAGCTTTCACTCTAGGTGAAGTATGTTTCCCTTTTATTCCCCTGGAAAGTAAATATGCCCAAAGCCCCAATCCACACCAGCTGTTTAACAACATGATGGTCAATAAAAAATGGCTTAAGATTTCTGTAGTCTCTGTAATGAGTCAAAGGTTTGTCAGGATAGTTAGCCAGTATAAATTAGGAACCGCAGGAGAGAGCCCAACCCAGCATGATCTATGTGTTTAGTGCTTGGAAAGACACCGCTTCTACCACCAACAGTCTCAGAGAAAGGCAGTCTTGACCACAGAGGCCTCAGAATGAGAAGCCAGAGCATCAAAAAGGCAATGGCCTAACCACAGCAGAGGCCTTAGAAGGTGCTTATTTGGGACAGCATATAAGCTACACAATATTACATACTGCAGTCGCTCTGTATATGCTTGAAATATATTGCAAACACCTTGACTTAACAAAGTTCAAGATTATTCTTGACCGAAATCACATGTTTTGAATTTAGAATTGCTTGACTTCCTACAAAAACCGACCTGGACCATTTTGAGATGTTCAGGATATTCACAACATTCATTTACTGAACCTTTTGCAATATACATCAAGTCAATGCTGGTTTAACAGTTAACTTATGCTAATATATTCTGTAGTCCTAGAAATGTAGCATTTGCAGGGTCTTCTCTGATCCAGGCTATTGATTCCTGGTCATCCTCAGGCTGGTGCTCTGATTAAATCTAAGCTCCTCACAACCTTTACAGATTAGGGTACTGATGTAATTGACTGTGGTGGGGACCTTCCCGGCAGCGCAGCAGAGGGCAAACGCTAACGGTAAGACCTGAATAGAATCTGACAGCAATCAAATATGTGCAGAAAAAGAGCTCAGTGGGGTGAGACGCTGGGAGCGTAAGTTCTTTGTGTTGTCTTTTGGGACATGGTGGGATTTCTTCACGGTGTCAGTGGAAATCGATTAGCTTTTTCAAAGAGGCATTACCGAGGCGGAGGAAGCACCAATGGTCTGAGAAGGTAATTCAACACTATGTTGGTGGTCGGTAAAAGGATTTAAAAGTAACGTTCAGAAAGACCTTCATTCAATTTAGCTAATTAACTGGATATTGTAGTGAAAATCTGATTTTCGCAACTTTCTCCCATTTCAAATGTGGCTGAACAGCCAGGGCCTGTTTAGTTCTGGTTTGGCACAGAAGCTACAAAGAAAACAACTTACAACTAAGCTAAATTGGATCAGATTTATACAAATGTGTGTCTAAATCCTCATACACTTTCCTCAAGCTGCCATTGAGATCTCTAAAAGAGTTCTACTGATGTAATATTAAGCACTGATAGGTGAATACAATGAATTAATCTTATTATAATGGCAACTGTCAAGTGGTGGGATATATCACCCAGCAGGTGAAGTAAAGAAAGTTGATGTGTTGAAAGCTGAAAAATGCCCAAGTGTAAGTATCTGAGAGATTATGAGAAAGGTCCAACATGCATAGTTATACAAGTACAACACACAGTGATAGTCTTTCTCTGTATTTAAGAAGTGGACTGCCGCCAATGGGGCGCCCGGGGAGCAGAGTGTGGGGACAGTATTGTGAGTGTGGAGCACACAGCTCTGCGTTTCGGTTCGTTTTTGCGGGGGTTAAAATACTATATATATATATATGGACAAAAGCATTGGGATGCCTGACAATTGCACCAACAGGGTCTTTAGTGATACTGCATTCAGATACATAGACTTTCATACAGACTTGGTCCCTTTGCATCTGCTATAATTCCCTGGACTCTGAGGGTAACTTTTTTTTCTATAACAAACTAGATAAAATGTGAATGCTCTGCAGGGGCAAATAGCTTTGGTTTTATATTTGATTTAATTTGAACTGTAACTGTGTTAAAGGGAACGCTGTTGCTAAAAAGATCAGTTTAAATCAATTTAAACTAAAATCTATTAGTTTGAAGTGTTTGGAAACCAAATGTTATTGCACTTTTGTTCATATAGCAGTATTTTAAAAATAAAAGTGCGCAACACACCACTTTTAAATTAATAACTTAATTTTGCATATGTATTATATGAGTAACCACAATTAATCACAGAAATCTTTATTTATATACAATGCACAGTAAGCTGTTCACACTCTCAGGACAGGTTCAATCTCACCTTTATATTATTTTATACTCTGCATTTGCATGTTTTTCTTTTGTTTCACAATGTCTTATGTCTGCTGCACTATATGTACACTGTGGAACTTGAGCTTTGCCATATTCACTCTCTGTATACTTGTATGTGGCTGAGATGACTTTGACTTTGACTTGAAATTCTGTTTGTTATTGGTGCCCCCCTGTGGAAAAGCCAGCTAAACATGATCCTTGAATCTTGACAATAACACAAAAAGAAATGTTTCACAGATTGACAGTTGAATTAAACTCTGACAAAGCTTAAAAGTACAGTTTCTCTGGATGACCTCTGATCAGTCAGCCTAATTATACTATTAAGGAAGACACATTTTCTCAAATTAAGAGTGGCTTTGGACAAGATACGTTTTTACAATGAAACAATGGTTATTATATCCTGTATTCAGTGGTGGGAAAACCAAGCATTTCTTGGTTAATAGGTTTTTGTAAAATATTTGCCTAAACAAAGTTCTGAAACTGAATACATAAGCTTGGGTCCAGAAGCCAAGGAGAGCACAATTAGCTTTGCTCTCTTTGGGTGGGTAGGATGGCCCTCGCTCTCCCCCATCAAGCCAGCGCAGGTGTTTCTCAGTTGCTTTTAAGTGAGGACCTCTTCCAAGCGTGTCAAACTGTCCATTGATACTGCATTACCAGCAGTTCAAGAAAATGCAGTAACAGGCTTCACCTGACTTATAGTAAGCATGTACAATCCAACAGCCTTCCAGTGTTAGTGGAATTTTGTGTCTGGGCTTGTTCTAGCGAGCAAGTATACCTGGACAAAACTAAATGAGGGAAACACAGGCATGATGGTGTTTCTTTTAAATATTTTGATCAAGTATTCTAAACAATGTAAAAAGTAGATTCTGAATACTGACCGGTGGCCTAGATTTCAATCTGTGCAATCAGATGGTTGTGGGTTCAAATCCCAGGACTTCTAATGTCACCACTGATACCCTTGATAAAGGTACAGTCCCCACACACTGCTCTCCGGCGCCCCCTGTGGGTGGCAGCTTCACAGAGAAAGAAATTTGGAATTGTTCACACTGCGGTGTGGTGAGTTCACACATGACTATAAGGGGCCACTTTACTTAAAATATATACTTCCTTTCAGTTTTCTGATAGTGATAGTATTTTGATAAATCATGTGATGTCTCTAGAATACTCATTATATAAATACTTATATCGATGTTTTCAACATAGTGCCCACACATATTTGTGGCCGAACTTTGGCGCACTGGAAAACTCTGTTCTCAACTCTGATGCTTTAAAAGGAATGGTAGAGTAACACATGAGTGGACACACACACCCAGACTAAACCATGATGTCAAGAAGCGTTTGCGGTGAAATGAAGTCATAGGCCAAAATACTCCTCTCCTAAGGTGTTTATGCCACAGGGGAAAATTGTAATGTCTTTAACACTCCAGATCCACTTTTCAGATGAAACAGGAGCTGAGGTGTATTCAAAATAAAAAGCCCAGTGCCACATAACCCAATGACCTCATGGTAATGCCAGTTTACACGGTAAGACCATTTAGCACATTCCCATGAGCCAATTTGGGTTTCATTTCCAATGTGATACTTATTCTTGACCACCACCGTGCTGACATACAGACAGGGGATCAGTCTCCGCTCTGTGTGTGTGTGTTTGCCCTGTGAGTTAGAGCCCATTCCTCAGATAGTGTAAATGTTGAACTTTTTATGCCCTGTCCATTCGCCATGTAAATCTTTGACCTCTGAACAATTTGATTCAGTTATGATTATAACCTCAGAAAGCAGGAGTGCTGATGGGGCTGCAGGACAAAAAAGTAAAACCAAATAAAAGTGTATACAGGAATTACATATGCATACTTATGGATGGGATGTATATGTATAAAAGGGAGCATATCTGGGGCATATTTAGGGTTTACGCAGGTACTCTTGGAATGTAACCCCTGTGTATATAT
>JBBPDC010000084.1:9498516-9522538 GCA_037974485.1 Hemigrammopetersius urotaenia | reverse complement strand
AGGTGTAATAGAAGAAGATGCACAGGACAGGAAGACATGGAGAAGATGATTATTATTATTAGGCTTTAAATGAACAAAGACATAAAATGGAAACTGAAATTGTGCCACTTTTGCACAAGTATTTCTACAACATTAAGGCAAATACTGTATGCAGTACAAGGATGATGGCATCCCTCAACATACCTGTAGAGGATTTCAGATATTGTATTAGAAATGGTTTCGATTAGATTAAAAAAATGTTTAACAAATGTTTAACAGAACTTTACAACACAAACGCACAGAATAAGGCGTCTTGTCGGCTTGGTTACTTGTGGTGTGAGTCCATGTGAGCAAATCTGTCCAAAACCATTTCACCACTTTTTGTGTTGAGCCGAACTGTCTGCCCTTGCCGTGCCTTCGTCTGTGTTTTTCCAGTTTTTCTTCATTGTAACAGTGCTTGGAATTCCCCTCTCTGACAAACTGTAAAGGGAACAGCCTGACTGGAAGTCTGGAAGAAACAAAACATGCAGTAGCGATGGCTGATTTATGATATTTATTACTGAAAAACAGTGTAATGGAGCAAATGTAACTGATTGTATCTACTCTTTAATAAGGGGAGTGCAATGGGTTAAAATAGAAAAGGACTGGAAGCAGGCACCATGCGTTCTCACTTATTGGGCTTTCTGCGGTCATATTTTCTGTATTTTCTGGGTTTGGAGAACATGTTTTTTAAAAAAATGGTTTCTACAGCCTTTTACAAACCATATATATATATATAAGTTTTCTAATCCTTCTAATAATTCTACTAATTTTCTTCACCCAGTAAGAGAAACTGGATTTACTGTACTTCATCAAAAATTCTGCAACTTTGACACTGTTCCACTAAGAAGACGTGAAAAACAAACAAACCCAGTATAGCTTAGCAAGTGTTGATTTAGAGATACCACCTTAAATTTAAAGGCAAGGTGACCTTTTATCTTAAGATATAAAAATTTAAAGAATATAGACTCTGCATTAATACATTGCTTGATAGCAGATGTCTTGTCTCTTTTAGCCCTGAGCCCACTAAAAATGTTATTATATGAATGAGACATTGTTTAACAATAATATGCAATACATGCAATTTTAGACTAAAATGCTTTTATAAATACATTTTCGCAGAGAGGTGCCAAAATAATCCCACTTTCTTCAACGTTACCACCATTTTACCATCATTACAGCGAGATAAAGGACCAGACTTGAACTGCCAACAAGCATAACTGATTACTTTTTTAATTGTTTGTTTGTTTATTGAACTCGTTGCATTCCTGTAATGCTTTTTTACATCCCCATCAGTGTGGTGTGGTAAAATGTGAGCTGTTGTTGAGTCACTCTCCCTGCAACCAGGAAGGACGGTTTTATCAAGATTACATGGAATAATATTTCAGAGACTAGTGATCACTGATGGTAAACCTAGAGCGAGCGCACCGCCCTGGCAACCAACCATTAACATGACTAAACTTTTACTGAGGCTAAACGTATGTCAACGTATTCCCCTTTTCACAGTCATACATTAACAGAGAAGGTGGGAATCACTCTCAGAGTTTCACCACAGAAATGTGCGCTTATTGAGGGCAAGGGAAAATACAACCTAATCTATCGTTTCTCCATTGTTGATTCCATTTTATTATTCATTTCTAAGCATTCAAACAAAAAAAACAACATGTAGAAGTGGTCCTGTATGTATAGCTGTATGTATACAGTAAATTCTTAATAAAACAGTAAATGGAAAATGATCCATACCCTATATATAGGTGTGTGTGCGTGCGTGCGTGTGTGTGTGCGTGTGTGTGTGTGTGTGTGTGTGTGTGTGTGTCCTGCGGGTTTGGCCATTGTGTGCTGGATTGCCTGTCAGAGTAGCCGCCAACATTAAGGTAGTGTCAGAGGTAACAATCAATTAGGTTTTGATTAACAATATGTGGCAGCAATTCTGTAAAGAAAAACGTTACTTTAGGCCTTCTGGAAGTCCAAGGTACATCACTGACTGAATAGCTGCAGCAGTCTAAAGAGAGGGTTTCTGTCAGAGGCTAAACAGCAGTCACTCTAGAAATGATTCACATATGGTTAACATATATTTCGGAGCTCTGTGTTTAACCTAGAACAGAAAATGTTTATGTGCAACGCTGCTAGGTTAGTAACAAGAAATCCTTAGGATATTAAGAATGAAGTAGTATCACCATGGAGGTGTGTTTCTTTTTTTCCTTTGTTTGTTTCTTTTTTAACTCGGTTTTGATATTCATAGCCTGTTTTAAATGTATGGTACTACTGAAATATGCTTTTACATCATACAGTGCAAGAACAATATAAAAGAGCAGGCAGTATTGCTTTTGTGGGCACAAAGGCTTTCTTGTCAATATGATTGTTGAACTTGGTTAACAACTTGGTCTTTTTAAATGGGAATTTTCCTTTAAGACCTAAACAGACTAGGCTTAGTCTACGACTGGGAAAATACTGAATGTGTCCTGAAACTGAGGCAGTTGAGTGTGTTGCTGAACAAGGAGAAAACGGCCTCCTAATACGACCAACTACCCCCAGGACATGAGGACTAAATGAGCTCCTTTCAAAATTCAAACACATTTTATTAGGATTAACTGTCAGTGCATGTGACAGAGACAATAAATGCAATAAATGTCTTTCTCAGCAGAGTATTCCAAGCGAGTGTACCAAGGCGTCAGGGTTAAGCACACAGTCAAGGACCTGCTGGCAGAAAAACGATCAAGACAAACCAATGTACCAAGATACAACGTAAGCACCTTTCTTTATCATATCGCTTGTCTAATAAAAGAAATTACTCACCGTAGCCATAGCCTGGCTCTACCATATTAGCCCATAGCTCTGACCAAAGTCTTTTGCTCTGTTAATCAATCAGTAGCTTTCATGTCATTTGTTACTTTGCAGTCCCAAACACTTCAAGCATCTTCGGGTTTTGGGCATTGAAAGGCACTACACAAATATAATGTATCCAATAAGGTATTACAGGGGTCCTTGAATTATGACACTCATCCGTGTCACAGTGATGTGGCCCAAATGCTGGTGTTAGTCAAAACACAGCCTAACTTACTGATCCTAACACAGTTGTAAAATTAGAATCTAGAACATAAAACACAACTAAGCCTCAGAAAAAGGAAAAGGGCATAAATGTACAGTAGTAACAGAAACAATGACCCAAAAAATTGTGTAAAAACACTTCTAACAGTCCAAAATGGCGTAGGTAAGCATACTGGGGGATGCCAACGTCGCATGTCAAGACTGTTGTAGCCCGAGGACCCCCTGTATATAATGTCATAGACTTTGCATAATATATAATGTTGTATATTTGATTAATGTGGAAATAATGCACATTTGAATCACATTCATTCAAATCATCGCTTTTAAAAGCAATGCATTCAGTTTTGTATTATTATTCTTGTGAAATGAAGTCATGAGGTTCCTGCTTTACTTTATCCCTATTTCATTAATGTAGCACAGTTATTGTGTAATTATTATTATTAATTCTATTTCCATGACATACCTAATTAACAGTAATATACACTATACACACAAAACGTTTTTAGTAGCCTTGGCAATGTAGCATGTTATTCTAATGTTTCCAAAATAAAAATACATTATTTTTGTTGTATTATTACTATGGTAACATTTCTATGGATATCTGTGGCATACCCAGCCTTGCAATATTACACAGTATCGACACACATCTAGCATGGAATTCTTCAGAGTCTTTTTTTTTCTTAAGCCTTATCTTCCTGATATTGCATGTATCGAGGATGCATCCAAGTGGAATCACAAGTTGAGAGCATTGCTTGGTGTTAGATGACATGCATCCCGTGACCTCGGAAAGATCAATATCAGGCACACCTGCCAGCACCAGCGCTGTCTTCCTGAAAGGGTCCAGATAAGTGAAGCATTGTTGAAGGCAGACGGTTAAATACAGCATTGGGTCACTGCCGAGACTTTAACCAAAGACAAACAGGCTGCCGTTGTGCTAGGCTCTGCTTGTGTGGACATCCCTCTCCAACCCCCCCACTTCCTTACGTGCTAATGGTTCTAATCGAACCTTCATGCAAATTTTCAGGAGAAGCGGATGGCTTTGGCAGACAGTCTTCCCAGAGTGCAATGGCAATAAAAGTTTACGACTTTGTTAAATATTTTGCTTCATTCTGAATATTTTTGCTTCATTTGGTGTTCATTTAAACATAATATACTACATATTATTATATTTATTACTAATAAATGCGCAGCTGGTGGCTTAGAGGTTAGGGCATTCGCCCTGTGATCAGGAAGTCCTCTAAGGTACCCTGAGCAAGGTACCGTCCCCACACACTGCTCCCCGGGCGCTGTATTTCGTACTGTTCACAATGTGTGCTGTGGTGTATTCACGTATGACCAGATTGTCACTTTCAAATTTTCTTATGTATTACCAGTAATAATGGTTAGTGAAACAGCTCTACTTAAAAGTTAATTCTTTGTTCCTTAGTGTGTATGTGTTTGTGTGTGTGTGTGTGTGTGTGTGTGTGTGTGTGTGTAGATATATATATATATATGCAACATTCTCTACAAATGCTTTTGTCAGATTGAAAATTAGTTGAACATACGTTACATTTGACAAAATGTACAATGTGGATATGTACTGTTTGATCAGGGTAGTGCACACTTTGACTTTTACTTGTTTTTTCAGCTGGCATTCATTGAATGGAATTACTTGTAATACACGCATGGTCTCGCTCCACAAGTGATGATTTTGGAGATACGGGGCTCAACAGGGACTACTGTTGTAATTGAATCCTATATTACCCAGTTCATCACTATTTGAGAGGTTTTGAGACAACAGTGTTTATTTACCTTTAGTTTTCTGGCACAGTGTTGGCCTCAAGCCCCAACCCTTCGTTTTCTTTTCCACATAAGCTTTATCTGTTAGTAGGTTGTCACTTGGGATGTGTTCCCAGTCATCCAATCGTTTTAGACCCTCCAGGCACACACATCACCAAAGACAAGCGAATTCACACTCACGCACACGCACACACACAAACACACACGCATCTACACAGATACACAGGGTGCGGGGGGGTGCTATTGTAACACTGGCAAATCACATTCAAATATCCTCCCACAAAATTTGCCTGGCTTTCAACAGAACCAGCTTGTGTACTGGAGCCTTCTTGTGTTTGACTCTGTGCTCACACTGTCTTTAAAGTCCCTGTAACACTCCAGGGATTCCATATTCAGAGCTTTTGTTCTACATAAAAGTGAACATTTAGTTGCATTTGTACGCTTTTGTCATAGTTTTGGGTTAAAGTATCATGGTGTTTTCTGTCATTTTCTTTGAAGACGTCTTGGAAATACGGCCTCTTGAGATATTGAGAGATCTGTCACTAACACATGTAGACATGCATACTGCCCTGAAGGCAATGATAACAGTAAACCATCATTTTGTCTTTTTTTTTTTTTTTAATTATTTCCAGGCAGGAGCAAGCTCTTCACAGCCAGCTTTTGTACAAATGCCAGGTGAGTTCACCTCCTCTGGGACCATCAGATAAAACTCCTACACAACTAATTACTCTTTCAACGAGAAGCATGTGCTGGAAGTGATGAGAGAGCTAACGTGGCGAGGGCTCAGCTAACCTTACTTCCTTCTTCCTCCTGCAGGGCCTCACATGCTTCCTGGATACTACAGCATGCGAAGGTCCTTTCTGCCAGAATCTGAGCTTTGCCATCCCATGAAGCAGTACTCCTCGGATTCCTACTCTTCGGCTTTAGGAGGCAAGGCCTTCTCTTATGACCACTGCTCCAGCTACCCCTCTTTCATCGACAGCTACTACCAGCCTGAGTCGTTTGGGGACTACCGAGGCACAACTGCTTATACAGCTAGCGGAGGGTCACTCTTTCCAACATCCACGTTGTCTACACTGCTGCCCTCGTTGTCTGGCGAGACATCCTCACATCTGCTCTTGGTACTTATCTTCCCTGAGATCTAAGTTCACCTTCTGAGTATAAAAATGATGAGCCGGTTGGAAGACAGTCTTCTTTTAGTAGTTTAGTGAGAAACCAGTGTCACAAGGTTTTTGCCCCTTCCATTGGAGTAGTCGGTTAGGCAAAACAGAGACTAATCCTAGCCCCACAATCATGCAAGCCACTTGCCTGCATTCAATTCAATTAAATTCAGTTTTATTTGGGATTGAATACATATTCCATTGCATGGTTTGACTTCTGTAAAAATGGTTCTCTAGAAACCGAACATATGATGGTACCATCATATTAGCCTGATGGTAGATCTGGCTAAGTATGTGCTTTAATTGATGCCACACAGTGCAAGCCCAGCCTCATGGAGGGGTCACTGCTTAGGTTCCATTGTTATATATTGATATACCATACTGTCCTTGCTGTTAAATATCTTAGATGTGCGAGGATTACATGTGCGAGGAACTTCTTCAGTTTGAAAGAATAAACCCCTCTTAAATACTGATAGTAAAGTTGTAACACAGCTTACAACAATATGCCACATGTCTGGCTTGCAAACCAAGTCCTTCTTGTAAGCATCTTCAAGAAGAGGATTGTGTGCTTTGTTTTTGGAGGGCTTTGGTATAAGCCTCACGTATCATAACACCTTGGCAATTCAAATACATTATTAGATAAAGGGGTGATTATTATAAAGTTATTACCAAACTATTCATGTAATAGTGAAGTGAAATAACATGTAACACATTCTGCATGTGACCTTATGATTTTAATTCCCTTTATTCCTACAGAGGGACCCATGGGACCAGTCATCAGAAGACCATGTAAGTCAGCCGGAGGTTCTGTGCCCCGAGGCTTCCGCACCGGTGGCAGACTCCCCATCCCTTGGTGGCCAAGACTCAGGCGGTTCCTCTCCGTATCGCCTCTCCACAAGTCGCAGCGGCACGTCCATCTCCTCCAGCTCCCAGCCCTACACCCTGCAGACGCTGGAGGACGTACACTATCCGGCCGCCTCCTACAGCTCCGCATCCAGCTACTCCTGTCCGCCCTACATGACTGTCCCAGGGGATCTGTCTGTGGTCAAAATGCCACCGGTGTCTTCAGAGGAGGGTAGTGGCAGTGTAGTGTCCCTCAGTGACACTGCAGGTCAAGCATGGGCCAAAGATGACGGATCTGGCTCGTGGATGTCTTATGAGACAAGAAGGGCTTTTTAAGAGGCTCTGATGCACTTATATAGACACTGAACTGGAGAAACAGGTAGTACCCATAACATGACAGCCAAAACTGATGGATTTTAGCTGAAGTTTGAAATAAGCTTAACAGCTTAATGAGCTGGGTTTTTCAGTCTAATCCCTTTCCACTCCATCTGATTGCCAGAAAATCCTTTGACTCAAAGCACACTCCATAATGCATTTTCCTTCCATCCCGTGATTTATTTCTGAGTGAAACAAGGTGTAAGGGAGGACTTTTCTCTTAATGATAGAAGTAGGGAGGTGGGAGAGGGAGGTGAAAGATGATGTTTTTATATTATTTATCCACACCCACTGGTGCATGGTGATGTAATCGAAACTTGGAAGATGTGTTTAAAAAGAAGTGAAGATGTAGTGTAGTGACATTGCGATTACAAATATTACAGGGAAGCTAGACATTAGTCTTTAAAATGGTAAAGGATGAAGGATTATGCTTACATTTATCAGGAATTTGAAATAAAATATCTAAAAAATAAAAGCCAGACATTACCTTCTATCATAAGTGTGTTTTGTTTCAACAGGTTTTCTCCTCATGACTGTTTGATTCAATGTGGCGGAAAGTTAGAAATCTTCCTTAATAGTTAGCTAAATAAAGTTAAATTATTATTTTTTTTACATTATCCATTTTATATCAGGATAACCTCAAAGGTTTGTAGACTGTCCTTATATTCTTATACATGAAAAATGAAGAACACTCATGTTTCATGGATGTTTATTTGTCTTCTACAAGTGAAACAGTGAAACATATTGAACGTGCTGTAGATGTTTGAGTAAGCCTGCAAAAATCAGGGGTAATCGTGGTTTAATGCTTATACAATAGGAATGTTGTTTATATTTTCTACATATACTCATACTGGTATTTTACATTTTTTACATTGTATCATAAATAAGGCTGATAATTGATCAAATTAGATTGATTTGCTGTGGTGTCTCTCTGAACTCCTCAGGTTTAGCGTGTTTATGAACAGACACAGGCCTGTTTGTTCATGTCTATATCATTTTCACTACAAATCTTTGTAATATCGAACTGGTGTGTTGGTTTTAAGCAAATGTTATTATACATTACTGTTTTTAAGGATTTTCATGGGACTGATCACTTGCAGTCAATGCCAAGCATAGAAACACTAAACGTATTTGCGGATAGACAGTGCTGTTTATCTGCAATTCTTGGGTCAAGAAAGGCACAAGAAAAAATAAAATGATCCCTGTTTAGCCGCAAGTGATTAATGCGATGGGTGTGAGCTACTTTAAGACTCCCCATAGCATCTGTGTGTGTGTTCTGTGAATAAAGTAAGCAGTGTGATATTTACTTGCCTGAAAATATCTTCAAGTGAAACTCCAGGGTATTCAAGGTGCCCTCTGAATAAAAAAAGAGGAAAAGTAGGCAAGAAACGAGCCAATGCACAGACATACTGGGCAAGGAAGTGTATAAAAAAAGCCCAAACACGGTACTTAATTGTGCTCAGATCCATGTACATAAGTGAAATTTTCATGGGTACCTCTGCTCAAGTACATTTGTTAGGATAATAAACTATTTAAAAGCAGTTCCAGTTCAGTCCTTCACAGCCTAATTTCTTTCTGAAGGTTTTGTTATATTCCACCAATATACAAAAACATTTGAATAATTAAATAGGCAAGATGGAGAGCAGTTTGTTGTTAAATGAACAACCATAATTGCTTGTAGTGGTGATGGAAACCAGACTTCTGACATTTGTAATGCCTTTAAAGTAAAGTGGCTCCTTATAGTCGCACCACGGCACACAGTGTGAACAATGTCTTTCTCTGTATTTAGCCCATTCACCAAGTAACGCAGAGGGCAGCCAGCAACGCAGCACCCAGGGAGCAGTGTGTAGGGACCGTACTCAAGGGAAACTCAGTGGTGCCACAAGGGATTAGAACCTACGACCTTCTGATCGCAGAGGCAACTCCCTAACAAGGACACCAGCTGCCAGGCTACAACTGTTTACAAATATGCTGCCTAAATCCTGAAATATTGTTTAAAGGCTTGAGAAAGGATTTAGATCTTAGACTTAGTTTTCATGCCTCACTCCCACTGACCGCAGGATAGACTCTGGGTACCCGCGACTGCAGTGGAGACTAAGTGGTTACAGAAAACGAATGAATGAATTAACAAATTTACTATTTGTATAATTTCATGATGGAGAGGTACATACAGGGTGTTGTACCCATTGTAACTATGCTCAACACCTATAAAAACCAAGAAAACACATGTAGGTCTGAATAAAACTTCATGTCCAAGAGTTTTAAATAGTTGTAGACATTGAGACTCCAGTTCCATCCACCAGCACTATAAAGAACTGAGAGTCTACGATCACAAACATCAAAACATTCTTGACTCATGTTAACCTCTCAAAGTTTGATTTTTGCAGAAATAGTTCCCTTTAAATTCTGTTCTGTTGCTGACACCACTTGGGACGCTTTACTGTTGCTCATACCTCAGGACGTTGGAGTTTTATAGTTTTATTGATTTCTTTTTCTTTTCTTTGTTTTATCAAAGTATAGTGAAGATCGCACGCTTCAGTATTTATGCTGGATTGACTGAGAGCTTCCACTGCAGTTCTTTTGGGAACTCCGCAGGCTATTGGAGGAGTGCCTTGCATAATGATGACTTGAATAAGTAAAAGGAGTTCTACTACTCAGTTAAATTCAGTTCAGTCCGAAGAGCTTTATTGGCATGACCATGAGCATGTATAATATTGCCAAAGCATTGAAATTAAACAATAAAAGATTTAAGATGTTTAAATCTAATAATATCTAATAATGCAGCTAATAATAACAATGAAATAAAATACAGCAGTAGACTTAAAGAATCCTCAACCAACACTATATGGACAAAAGCATTAGGACACCTGACCATTACACCAACATGGACTTTCAAATCCATAGACATTAATACGCTATAACAGCTTTCTTGTGAGTGGTTCTGTGGGAAAGCCTGGCTCACAATCTCCATTCCAGTTGATCCCAAAGGTGCTGGGTGTGGTTGTGGTCAGGGCTCTGTGTGGTCCAGTCAAGTTTCTCCACACCGAACTCATTCAACCATGTCTATATGGAGCTTGTTTTCTGCATTGGGACACAGTCATGCTGGAATAGAAAATGTTCTTCCCCAAACTATGTCCACAAAGGTGGGAGCATGGCGTTGTCCAAAATGTCTTGGTATGCTGAAGTGTTAAGCTTGTCCTTCGCTGGAAGTAAGGCCCTGAAAAACAGGTATGTCCCAATACTTTTGTCCACATCGTGTACCTGTGGGAGAAACTCTCAACTCTACACTCTGATTGGTCAGAAGCGACCGGTTGCTACGACGCCGGGCCGTTGCTAAGTCAAGTGGCTCCCTGGTCACCGGGGCAAAAGTAGGAAACCTGAGTCTCGCCAGTTCTGATAGTTTATTTCTTAATCCGTTTATTTCATAAATAGCTACGAACAAATCATCGAGAGGCGTATGATAACAATTTAAACTTGTACTGATCCACGAATGACTTCATAAGCCACGAACGAAGTGTTGTTTTCAGTTTCGAGAGAAATATCGAGGAGGGTTTCTCCGTTTTCCTCTATGAAGTTGCTAGGTGTTTCTTTGTTGATCCCCCACAGACAAGAGCTGAACTTTTTAACAAGTTGACTCGAATACCCATACTTCTGCCTTTTTATCAGTTACTAAACTTGAGAACACTTTTTTGATTTTCCTTAGTATTGTTTCAGCACATGTTGGAGTGAGACAGAGAAAAGTTAGCCTGCTAGGTTAATTAGCTTAGCATCTTAGCTAGAGTTGTTTACATCGAGTTATGACTTAAGTCTTACTTTTATTGACTCAGTTGAGGCAGTGGAAGTAATGACTAGCAAGCTTCAGATACGAGGGTCCTACGGCGTTTAGGCCAGATTAGTTTAAACTGTTAGATTCGTTTCCTGACAGCCCCTTGTTCCCTAGAAAGAAGACACCAGACTATGCTGGTCGTGCCAAAGATGGAGCAATATCATGTACTGGAGATGATCGGAGAAGGGTCGTTTGGGAGAGTATACAAAGGTCGCAGAAAGTTTAGTGGACAGGTTTGTTCCTGTACTTGAATGCTTTCCACTGAGTTTTGTTGCAGTCACAGTTTATATGCAGTTCTAACTCAAATGCCCATCTGTTCTCTGGTTCTAGGTCGTAGCTCTCAAGTTCATCCCTAAAGTTGGACGATCAGAGAAAGAGTTGAGGAGCCTGAAGAGGGAGATTGAGATTATGCGAGGGCTCAGGCATCCAAATATAGTTCTGCTGCTGGACAGCTATGAGACTGAGAGGGAGGTAATAGCTCTAAACAAGATCAGATCCACGTTGACTACACATACATTAGTTTTTTTTCTTGCTGGAGAATCCAGTATAACGAGACAAACGATACATTGCTGCCAGCTTTTAGAGATTTTCACATTCAAATCTTTTGGTAATTATACTGTTAGGCAAAACATAACGTTATTGGCAAGCTGTGCATCTCTTTTAGGGCCGGAGGTGGTCTGTTGGAAGGCAAAACATATAAAACCTATAAAACCTGCAAAGTCACTAAGTCTCCAAAGTCACATAGACAACTAAATATGTGTAAAAAGGTGGTAAGGTAGAGTAGATTCAAGAGCTTAATTTGTCACATACATAGTTATCCAGGACAACATATAGTGAAATGAGAATCTGACCAGCTCCTAGATGCAAAGTAATAATATAAAATCATAATAAAATGAAAAAGTAAAAAAGATTTATAACAAAATAAATAAGAACTAAGCACAGTATAGTGCAAAAGCTGTTCAAGGAAGGTATAAAGCGACTGAGTGATGCAACATAGTACTATGGATAAGTAGTAGATGAGCAAAAGATAATTGGATGAAAACAGGTTACTATACATGACCATGGCTATTAAGTGGCATGGCCATGTCCATGTTTAGAAACCGTACTAGCTTGGGGGAAGAAACCTCTGAGCCTTTCAGTCTGAACCGTGCATTGTTGGCATGATTGCGGTCACGAATTATTTTTATTGCCCTGGGCTGACACTGCTGTCTGTAAATTGGCCCTTTTTAGTCAGAACACACCACAGCACAGGGCACAGTGTGAACAAAGCGAAATTCTTTCTATGTATTTAACCCATTCACCAAGTGAAGCAGCAGGCAGCCAGAGAGAGACGTCGCACCTGGGCAGCAGTATCTGGGGACGGTGCTTTGCTCATGGATACCTCAGTGGTGCCACTAGCAGTCCTATTGCAGGCCACCAGGTGCACCAATACAGTATGACAGTACAGAGTAGCACATGAGTCCTATGTCACTGTGCCAAGCGTCTGCTAGAGAGGTATAAATTCCTCAGCATTGGGCTGTGGAGCAGTGTTCTCAGAAATGACGATTGTGATCTAGACACAATCATCCAACATCAGTATCCCACATCGCCGATTCTCTTTTGGCCTAAATGCAATCAAATCCACAGCAATGTTCCAAAATTTGGTGCAAACTACAGCAAACTCTGGAACATAAAACGTACCTCTGATTCCATAGCATGCCATGTGAGGAACTTTAGGTTATATCAAGATCTTAAAGCTTGAACTTCCCTGCATGTTTTGTTTGGGGTGGGGAATCTCAGATTTTCAGTCTACAGTATTTCCCACCTATGTGGGACTAGGGAGTTGCCCCTGTGATCAGTAGGTTATGGGTTTGAACACCAGGACTACTAGTTGCACCACTGAGGTACCTCTGAGCAAGGTAGCGTCACCACACACTGCTCCTTGGGTGCTGTGTTCCTGGCTGCCCTCTGCTACACATGGGTGAGTGGTTTAAATGCAGAGCAATCATTTTGTGTTGTTCACACTGTGTGCTGTGGTGTGTTTACATATGACAAATGGATACTTTACTTTTAGATATGCAAAGACTAGGTCTTTTGTTTTGCTGTGGTAGGTGGTGGTTGTGACCGAATATGCAGAGGGCGAGCTGTTTCAGATCCTGGAGGATGATGGCAGTTTACCTGAGAGTCAGGTATATAAAGCAGTTTGGGATGTCAAAGGGCATTCTTTATGCTCTATCATCTCGTATTAGAGTAGCACCAATGCCAAAATGGCATTACATCACAGAAACATTTTCCTCAAAAATATCATACCTGTCTCTGTTTTACATGACTGTATCTCATACAATACTGAACACAGTCTTTTTCTTTTTGCTGTGAATAGGTGCGTGAGATAGCTTGCCAGCTGGTATCGGCCTTGTATTACCTGCACTCTAATCGTATATTGCACCGTGACATGAAACCCCAGAATATCCTTCTGGGTAAAGGAGGAGTGGTGAAGCTCTGTGACTTTGGGTTAGTATTGTTCTATTGGTTGTGCTAAGCTCAGGCAATGACATTATTTGACTTCTTGATTATTTAAGTCCTATTTCCAGACTCAAAATTAAAATATATCATGAATTTAAAGTCATTTGACAAGGCTCAAATGTTTGACACTGACTTTGACAAGCATGTAGTTTATTTCAGTTCTGTGTTGATAGTACATTCAGTGATTTCTTACATTTTAGCACAGTTCATCTTTATCATTTTGGTATATTTTTAAAATACACAGAATACAAGTTGAATTCAGACCACATAAACAATGCTCTCTTTCAATTGATCCGTTTGAAAATATGATTTTTACTATGCATACTTCATACAGGAGTGTGATCATCTATTGTAATATTTAACATATACTGAGTTAAACTGACACTTTCACGTCATGATCATGACTCTCCCCCCAGATTTGCTCGTGCTATGAGTGTGTCCACACTGGTGCTGACCTCCATTAAGGGCACTCCTCTGTACATGTCTCCTGAGCTGGTGGAGGAGAAACCGTATGACCACACGGCTGACCTGTGGTCTCTTGGCTGCATCCTCTATGAACTCCACACGGGGGCGCCTCCGTTCTACACTAACTCCATCTTCCACCTTGTGCAGCTTATAGTCAAGGACCCTGTCAAATGGCCAGAGAACATGAGCGAGGACTGCATGGTACTGAGCCGTTTAGTGCCCACACAAACATCTTCCTTCTGTGTGTGTTTTGGATTTCTAGATGTTGCTTTTACAGTCAGCCAACATCAAAAGTAGAGGGTTAATGAATTTCTGTGTGTCCTTGTTCTTGATGTCTTTATGTTTGACAGAGTTTGCTGAAAGGTTTGTTAACTAAAGACCCCCAGAAGAGACTAACCTGGCCTGGCCTGCTTAGGCATCCTTATGTTGCAGATGGCATCATAGGTGAGAGTAGTGCTTTATGGCTGTGACATTTGTGTACATTTGGTTTATTAATGTTACAAAAATTCTCATCCACCTTCTATTGCTTCCTATCTGAGCTTTACACTACAAACAAAAATGCTATCAAAGACTTCACTCATTAAATGTTTGAGTCAGATCATTATACATTATTTATAGTGTTAAATAGCCAAGTGCCTCTTACATTATTTTACCAGTTTGGCACATTAAAAACCAAATAATGAAAATTTTAAAAAATTAAAAAGACTACAATAGGCGTAAGCAACATTTTCTCTGAAGGGCCCATATTTCTACTTCTTTCTTTTTTTTCTGTGATACACTTAAGGCAGTTATTATTTATTATTATTATTGATCATTTTATAACTTCTGCATATCCATTAGAATTAAACAATTGTAAAAAAAAAAAAAGATAACTGTTCTGATTGAGCTGTGGTGTGCCCTATTCTAAAAGATGACTGGACTCCACCACCTTTAACTTCAGTGTAAATAGACAGAGCACAAGTGTAGTATGATGAATAGCGACATACATCTATGTCTTAAAAACATGAATATGTGTTTTTTAAAAAAGCACAGTTTTAAAGCTACATTTTTATACATGTACCATAAGGACTTGGGTAGTAAATGGATTTTCCCATATGACAGAACTCTTTAAAGAATAAATAATAATCCAAAAATACTAAATGTTTATAAAAACGCTACAACACATTGAAATCATTTATATAAATCATACACATTTGTTGTCGGGGTGTATGATTTGCTGGCACTAAATGTAATGAACTTGTGGTGTCTTTGTCGAAAAATAGGTTTTTAGTTAGTGTTCTTTAAGTTCTGACGATATCCTGTAAATGTTCAGAAAAGTATATTTTTAATTTTTCATGGTTTCAATGGTAATCATTAGCCCTTGTATGATTTTCAATGAGTTTATACTGCGGCATGTATTACAATTCTGTATTGGTGGCATTCCTAGAGAGTTGTGAATATATATATATATATTTTTTATTTGATTGGTCAGTGTTGTCAGAGATGGGGTCTAGCAGTCCCCTGACCGTAATGCCCAGTCCAGACTTACAAGCCCTAAAGGAACAACAGGCTTTGGAGAAAACAGCGCCCCGCAGTGGGGAGTGCAGGCTACTGCGCAGAGCCAACGAGCAACGAGACAAGGAGCGCAGGAACAGACAGGTGAACTTACTGACCACATCAGTGAAAGAGTTGTTTTCCCATATGTACTACAATAGATAGCTTAAGATATATGCTGTTGTAATGTGTGCTTTTGATCATATAAACCACCCATATAAACACTAGTATGAATATGATGCAATTGCAGAGTTCTGCTAGTATGTTTTGGTTTTCCAGGACCTCACAGAGAATGGGAAGGCAGTTTGCAGCAGCCAGCCTTGCTCCAGAACTGCCCCAGCTGGAGAGGCCCCCACCAGTGACCATTCATTGGGCAGCACCTTTACAGTGTGTCGAAATTCAGCTCATCCAGCAGCCAATCAGCATCAAGCAAATGACATTGGTGTTGCCAGGTAGTGTCTATGCTCAGAATTGGAATGTGCTTTAGTAAAAACAAAAAACTTGAAGCAGTATCTCTGCAAAGATGTATTTTAGATGAGAAAATAAAGCATTAAAGCTATGAGGTGGTGCAAATCTGAATGATCTTTAAAGTACAAATTGATATTGTTTTATCTCTTGCATACCCAGGGAACACCCGGCTTCATGTAAAGGCCCTATCAGCAGGGACTACGAGAGGGAATTTCCTTCAGTGGAGGTGGGACCTAGACAGGTGTTGAGACAAGGTGGACCAGGACACATGGCATCTGGCCTGGCGTCTGTTAGGATGGACAGTGAAGTAAGCAATCATGATTTCAATCAGTATTTAATATTTCTATTTTATGGCTTGGATCTGAAACAAGTAAATAAGTCAATCGATACGTCAAGCCAAATTTGAATGTTTTTGTTTTGGTTTTACTGGACAGTATGAAGATTTACTTATCCTGCATTACAGTGTACAGCCCAAAGGCTATAATTCTGTTGTGAAAAAGTGATAAAACTACTTCATACAGCCAAAACCTATGACGCTGGCAACTGAAGATGACAAGAAATAAAAATATGTAAATCTCTCACACGTACCCAATTTCAAATATTGAAAAAATGTTTAAAATATTGTGAAAATGTTTAAAAAGTAGCTGGTCAATAGAAGTAGCCAAAAAATTACATTATAATACATGCTCATCAGTAGGTGTACTAGGTTAATTTGCAGTGATCAAAACAGAAGCTCAGTTATTTAGAACATGTCCTTTTGCACTTCACCCAGGAGCGAGATGCTGACAGCGATGAGGAATGGCAGCAATTGGCTGAAGTGACAGATTGGGCCAATCGCATGAGTGTCCCAAAGGACCCTCCCATCCATCAGAAGCTGAAGAGCAAGCTCCTCAGCTCCAAGGACCAGGCAAACTCAATTACATATGAGTCTCTAACAACATACTATCACTTAAGATTAACTATCATCACAGCCTATCCTGTGAACACTGTGTAGTAGTTGTGATCGCCTCAAGCTAGAGTCATGAGAATGTAATGTTAATATAGGAACACCTGTCTTCCTTTGCAGATCCTGAGTGATACATTGGAGGATCCTTCCATCTTTCTTCATGTTTTAAAGCTCCTCGGTAACATCATCCGGACCTCTGACCCCGTGGATGCCAGGAGAGTTTGTGAGGAGTTGAACTTGCCGCACTTTGCTTTTAGTTTGATTGAGGAGATGCTTAGCAGTTCTGAAATAATGAAGGTAATAGAACCCTATGTAACATCTGCTATCCACGTGTCTGCCTCTTATCCTGTTCAAAATATACATTTTGATACATTTTGATTTTATGTCAGTGAGTGTTAGCTTAACAATGTGCAAACTTCTCCTGAAAAGACTACTCTGTTTTAACTCTTAGAATTGAGAGTTATTACCCAATGCCAACTTCAGTTAATCCACGTTTCATTAAATTTTATCAGGTGCACTGGTGGAACAAATCCATGCAATGGAATGTAGCAAGTAGTTAGGGACCAAAATTATGTTCTTCTAACCATATTATTCCAACCATAGATTTAAAATTAGCATTGGCACTTTTTACTGTATTGATGTTTATATTTATTCTAAATCTCACGAAGTTTCTGACAATCAGTGTTTTTATTAGGCAGCTGTATAAGACTATTGCATAGTGTCTTTGTCTTTTTCAGAATATATATCATTTCGTATTTAATATATTTTGGAGGGAAAAAACTTGTATTATAATGTTTTCAAAGACCCTATCAGGTCACATTTAATGTGGAGGAGGGGGGGGGGTGAATCTCGATAAGAATCTCGCGCCGTTAATATATATATAAAAAAAAATTTCATTAAGACTCGATTTGTTTTAGAGTTGTTATCCATCTAGATTTCAGTGTCCTTTTTTTTTTTATTGACATTAATTAGGCTTTTATTGACATTAATTAGGCTTTTATTGCATTAATTAGACAACGTTGATTGATGTTGGTTTACCTTGAGGGCGTTAGGAGGGTAAAAACATTCTTACAAAAATCTCTTGCACATAGTTTCAAAACACTGAGATGAAGTCCAGTTACAAATTGGATGTCAAATTGCAATTTGTAACCACGTGGGGAAAAACATTTTTCACAAATATGATGCAATGATGAAACATATTCTTGTGATTGTTATCTTGAGTATTAATCCCGAGTAGAGTGACTGGTTCTTCCTCCTAATTTGGTGTGACTGTAGAAACCGTGGAGTGAGAGGACTGTGGGAGAGCTGATGGCTGTTGTTCTGTCGGTCTGGGAGAAGAATCCTGAGTGGGAAATACAGCAGAGGAGGTCTGAATGATTTAATGATTTCATCCACCCTCACCAGCTATCCTTTTTCTCCCCAGCTTCAGAAACTACAGCATTTCATGACTTAAATAAAAACCATATTATCAATTTTCAATACCTTTCATTTCATGTGATTTTAAAATGAGGTTGTATTGTTGTGCAAAAGGCCCTTCTTTTTTGTTTTGTGTGAAAACAGTTGCTTGAGTATATTTTTTAATTTGCACACACAGTTAAATCCATTTTATAAGCAATTTATTTGCTAAATTATAAATATGTACTTCTTTTACCAGAGCTGAGGATCTGTGCCGGCTGTTAATATCGGTATTCCTCCAACCTGACACAAATCATTTGGCAGTAAGTTCATTATTTTCACTTTCCCAGTATTTAGCTATTACCCAAGACCTGCTTCGGCTAATCAGTGCTTCATTAAATAGAATCAGGTGCTGCTGATGAAATTTAAAATCTATGCAGTGCCTGGAGTGCCCGAGAGGTGAGGAAGCAAAGTTGTTCTTCAAACAGTATAATTCTAATTTAAAATAATAAATAACTTCATTAAAAACACTCCCTTTACATGTTACTTTATTTATATTTCTTCCAGTTTGTTCGATGGTACAGTAACTGCCTAGATGAATAGTTTAAAATGTTTTTAACCATTCACATTCATGGTTTATCATTGTTCTAACACATTACTAGGCATAGTAATGTTATTTACTACATAATCAAAGTGTTATGTAGTTAATATAATCAAACTAGTAGCTAGATAATTACTAACATGACTATTATTAATGTACTATTGTGGTTCTGTCTCCAGCCATTAGCAGCTGCAGTCCTGAGCCTATTTGTTTACCGTGGAGTGCGTGTGGAAGTCCGGATGGACAGACTGACTGCTCTTCTAGAGTCTTTACTGTCAAGCCCAGAGGAGGTACAGGAAGTCATATGTTGAGAATTTATGTCCCACTTTTTACATAGTGATTTCTGAGTGTATTTCATGAGTCCTGACTGTTGACTGTCTCTGATGTTTTTGTTTTCTGTTCCCAAGTCTTATCACCCATTACCTGCTGGCTGGGGCATGTGTGATGGCGTCCTTGCATTAATACTCTATTTTCTTTCTGAGGTAATTTCACACAGGATATTTTCTCTGTGAGAAACATTGTGTCTTTTTATTAGTATTATTATTAGTAGTAGCAGTAGTCATATATTATTATTATTATTATTATTATTATTATTAATAATATTAATATTAATATTAAAGTTATTATTATTAGTATTATTATTATAATTATTATAATTACTATTATTGTTATAATTATTTCCCCCAACTGTAGCGTGAAGGCTGTGTCCTCTGTGATTTTCTGAACTCCAAACTTTGGTGCCATCTGTGGACTAAGGTTGGCCCTACACTACAGAACTCAGCATCAAAATCTGAATTTCTATCCGTTACTGGTAAAAATGAAAACCATTTATTTACATTGAAGACAATAAAAAAAATGAATGCTTACTTTGAACTGCTGTGTGACACGAACATCAATTTCATTTGTTTGTTTTGTTTTTGGTTCTTCTAGGTCTCTACATTTTCCTGTCTCTTGCTCTGTTTGCTTTCTCCTCTCAGCCATATGACTGTGTGGCACTTTTCTTTGATGCCAACAAAAACCTCACTCGTGCTCTGGGTCTTCTGTTGACTACTGATAGGTTGGCTGATCTCTGAAATGTATTTACCTGTTACAGTATGACGGTTGCCTTTTGAGTTCCAGATTACTATACAGCATGTTAATTCTTAATTGTGACTCACCTCTCTGTCCTCATTTTCAGCAGCTCGACAGAGCTTAAAAGAGGTCTCTTGTGGGGCAGCTCTGAAATGAGCAGCCTATCTGTGATGAGCTGCCACCTACTCTGCTTTCCGTTTGCTTTGCAACTGCCCCACGAGAAAATGACAGAAATTCTCCTCTCATATCAAAGCCTGAATGTGGTGACAGCTTTAGTTCAGGCAAGTAAATACTAACTCCCACTCTAAGGATTTACTCAAGAATTGCATACAGTACATAGTACAAAATGCAGTGGTAGGGGTGTCAATCTCTGACATCACAACAATATGATATAAGGGGGATTCTTTAGGAAACAGTTCAAAGCATTCAAATCTTACATTTCTACACAGCTCTGTTATTTCATTATGATTCTAATTTCTTTCTTTCTATATTTATTTAATAGTACCATGAATAAAAAAAAAATAAGAGACTGGTGCAAAAATGTGCAGTTTCTCTGGTTTTATGTTTTATAGGTGCAAGTATTGAACTGAACAGCTTTACCTTTGTTTTTAAGAACTGCAGACAATATTTCCTGATTTCCAAATATTGTTCTTTAAAGCACAATTTAAAGGAAATGACAATCCATCAAAGTAAGAGAAATGATAGTGTTTACAGAACTTGAATCTCGTTTTACAGAACAAATCTCTTGTTCACTCTTAAACAAAATTGGTAATAATTACCTATCCGGTACTTCTAGTAGTGTTTTACCATCCAACGGGTCTCATTGTGAGAGGGGAGTGTTGATTACAGCAGTGTTTTTATACTTTTCCTCATTAAATAAGATTTGATTCCAGCGATCACTAATCAGTACCTCAGAAAGCAGAATGAGGTGCTTGTGTAGGAATTTAACAAACACTATCATACTCATAGAGATGCAGATTTAAAAATAAATTGTGATGGTCTCTAGAGCGGTATATGTGATAGAAACAAATAATTTTTGGGGATGAAAATAGCCTCAGCCAATATGAACATAAACACATTCTTATTCTAGATTTTATAATCTAATAATTTATTGTATTGTGCTCTAACATTTAAATATACAATACTTGACTTGCCATCTTTAGACTGATCCATGTTGCATTTCATTTTTTATCCTTTTTCTCTCTAAATGTTTCTGATGTTCTTGCATGTGTGTGCTTTCTCCAGGTGCTTCAGACCCAGCCTCCAGCTCTCTTGGAGCTTCCTCTTTCTCTGTTGTGTTATCTTTGCCTCTCGTCCCCTCAGGGTGCTGTTCCTTGCTTCACCAAGGCAGCCCAGGCCTCTGGCTTTCTCCCCCAGAGTGCAGAGGCAGAGCAAATCCTAAATCATCTTAACCAGTCTGGTAGCAAAGCGGAGCAGCCAAGACACAATGGTATCCAGCACAAGAATATGTTTGACTTGAGCGGAAGTGAAGGGGATTGCCATCCTAAGAGAGACACGGTCAGAGGGAGCATGGATAAGTCTAGGGGCACAAGGGATCCTCTTAAAGTTCAGTCCCAGCTGTGCAAAAGCAAGTCTGTTTCGGGGAGGTTGAGGGAAAGAAACCCACCAGAGATTAAACGGGATCAGAAAATTCTTAGCGTGGAACATCTTCAAGCTAGCATACACCAACACTGTGGTGTAGAGGAGCTTCTAGACAGCTTGGAGCTTCATGAAGGCTTTTCACACCTCATACATCTCCCGACCCATCACAAGAGCAGCATGAGCTGGCTTATAGATAGCCTAGAGCAGCCTAGAACCAGTTTGGGTCACTTTAGAGGAAATAGGGACTGTCCTAGTGTGTCAGAGGCCAAAGGGCAGTCTCTTGATCCTCAGGTTAGAACAGCGAGTTCCCTCCTATCAGTGCTTCTACAGAGTGAATCCTTTTGTGGATGTGCCACGCATCTTCTCACCCTACTCTCTCAGACCACTTGTTTCCCAACTGCCTCCGCCCTACCTGTGGACCCGGCACTGCTGAGACAAGCCCTGGATCATCGTGACGACGGGGTCCGAACTGCAGCCTGCTATCTCCTTGCTCAGTTAAAGCCAGACTTGGGCAGTGGGACCACAGCAAGCACAAACTGGATCACAGAACCAGTCCTGTTCCAGGAACTTCTAAGCCACCTGGCTGACCCTGCACCAACTGTACGCAGAATTGCTTGTAAGGCTGTTGAGAAGTGGCTAAGCCAGATAGGCCAGACAGAATTTAAGGGTCTTTCCGATAGAAGTCCACACTTGCAGGAAGGTCCCAAGACCAAGAGGAGAACAGTAAAAGGCAGAGGTAAGAAGGTTGTAGAGGTCGAGAGGGTCAGACAGCAGGGCGGGATGGGAGACTCTGGTTTTGCCTCAAGGCCTATGAGCACTTATGTGGAGGGGGAGGAGTGGGTGAAGGTTGCCATAGGAGCAGCTTGTCCCGCAGTGTCTCTTCTCTCGGACTCCGATGCTGTCGTCCGCCGCAGCGCCTGTGTCATCCTGGGCACCATGGCTGTCGTGGGAGGAGGCGACAGGGCACTGATTAGCGCAGATGCTCCCCGTCATCTCCTTCGTGTCGCCCGTGGCGACTCCCATCATGCAGTGCAGCGGCAGGCCATGACCACCCTGCATGCATTTGGTCAACTGGATACACTGCGGCAGGTGAGAGTAGTACAGTTGTCAGGCTTTCCTTCATACCTTTTTTACATTTTTTATTATAGTTAAAAAAATAAAAGTAATTTATTTTCATTAAGTTAATAATCTAAAAGTTCCTTATGCTGTCAGTACTCATTGCGAAGTATTCAGTAATCACTGCGAAGCCAGTGTATGTTACTTGGGAGTGAAAAAGGGAAGTCTGGGCCAGCGAGTTTAAGCAATTAATAAAATTTTAATGCATTGCTCAAATGCACTTAATGTCAAAATGTATGAGTCAATAGGCAATAGAAATTAAATAACAGAACACCACCACACTGCTCTTGTTTATGGTCAGTGTTGCCCCTGAACTATTACAGTTACCCCTGGACCCTTTAACCGAACGATGTGTGCAAACACACTTTTGAGCAGCATTGCATCATTCTGACAATTGTGCTAAGGGACTTGGAGAACGACAAGTGAAAACTCCTTACCAGCATGTCTCACGTCTGCATTCTAACTGCTTTCTTCCTCAAGGCTCTTCAGTCCATTGATGCTGGACTTAAACTCCACCATGCATCCCAGGGTTCTTCACTTTCAAGCAATTACAGATGGCCTGTCAGCCAGCTCCATGGACCAAGCAGAAGAAACACATAACAACAGGCTCAGTGCTTGGATAGAATGTATGGAATAATTTATAGCAGTGTAATAGTAATACATGGTGAATTAGTGTGTGTGTTCCAGAATAGATTATCCTAACATGTCAATATATCTATATGTGTGGGATATATCTATATGTTTTTTAATAAACATTTTTGACATTGCCATTGACTGTCATTTAGACCAAGACTAGAGCTGTTGAATTACAGCTGAACTGGTGTTCAGTTTTTAGGAAGTATCATGCTTGGAGTGATTTATTCTAGGTTTCTGTCAAACACTGCTATAACTAGATATTTCCTTTAAAAAAGCACTGCAGATGCTTTGCAAAGACACTTATAAAATGTACGCATTTCAATGTCAATCTGAGTTTTTGACTGTTCTGCCTCCTTTTTCTGAATTCAATGGACATTTCCTCTTGTTCTGTTTTCAAATGGTCGTTTTTTTCTGCCCATTTTCCGAGTTTTAAACAAATGTAGACACACTGAAAAATTGTACAGTTATTTACATGCAAATAAATAATAATTGGCCAATCTGTTATTTTATTTATTTGTATTGATTTTAATGAAATTATTTAGCTTATGAAAATGTGAAATTCAGCTCTGGAAATTTAAGAAGTCGGGTCACTAGTTTATGATTTACTAGTCTATGTAGAAATGTATTATTTCATTTTT
>JBBPDC010000084.1:9460812-9476098 GCA_037974485.1 Hemigrammopetersius urotaenia | reverse complement strand
GAAGAAGAAGAAGAAGAAGAAGAAGAAGAAGAAGAAGAAGAAGAAGAAGAAGAAGAAGAAGAAGAAGAAGAAGAAGTATAAGACGACAACAACAACATTAAGAAGAAGAAAAAGAACAACAATAACAAGAACAACAATAAGACTAAAAAGAAGAACAAAACAACACCAATAATAAGAAGAGGAAGAACAACAATAATATTAAGAAGGCAACTACAAGGATGAAGAATGACAATAATAATAATTAGAACATCAACAAATCAACAACAATAATAATGAAAATAATAATAAAAAGAACAATATTAATAGTAATTATAACAGGCTTTGGTCTGTGTGTCAGGCTTGCTGTTCCGCACTGTGAGCTTTAAAGGCAGATGAAATTGTAACATGTGATGAATTAATTGGTGGGACTCCTCTGCTGCTGCAGACAGATGGGCTCGTTATGCGTGCTGATGACATTTGTTAGTTGCACATTTAACTGTTGTGGTGATGGTGGAGGCGCAAAGGCGGCGAGGAAAAACAAGCCCGAAGCCCCGAGGCCCACACACACACACACACACACACACACACACACACACACACACACTCAGATAAACTCCGAGCTCAGGAGCGATAGCTGTAAAACAGCTCCCTCTAGTGGCTGCATGCTGAAACTTTCCTGTTTGTCACTAACTGAGTTAAAACATACCGGTAGAAGAGTAAGGCATTAAAGTGTCTATGAGGAACCATTAACAGCATATAGACAAATCACCAGGTAAACGGTTTAAACTGCTTTTCCGACTGGGACTTTCCCCAGGTCTTCCCTCACAGGTGTTTCAGCGCCTTTACTGGGAAATAAACCTGAAGGTCTGAAGGCTGTGTCACAAACTACCACGGGACTTATCTTACCCTCACCATTGAAATGAAGACCTTTAACCACTCTTATGGAGCTCGAGTTGATCCTCTGCGAGTCCTTGGGTTTATTGGTTGAGATTGTGTGTGTGTGTGTTTGTGTGTGTGTGAGTGTGTGTGTGTGAGAGAGAGAGAGAGAGAGAAAGAGAGAGAGAGAGAGAAGTCAGTGAAAAGTAAAAGTGTAATTTGCGATTGAGTGAAGTGATGTAGAAACACACATTAAAGAAGTGTGACATTAATCGGCACCACTCACAAAACCACTTATTTTTCTCAAGTGCTGTTTCTATTCATGAAGTTTAAAAAGGAAAGTTTCATTCATTCAGGCCACACCATAGAAAATCAAGGAACAAAATAAAAAAGAAAAAATCAGTAGGTTTTGTTAAATGTTTTATTGGGCCTGGTATCCAAACATTTGTCATCAGAGATGTAACGTGACGTTTGTGTGTGTGTGTGTGTGTGTACCGGTGGACTCTTAGTTAGTGTATTACTTCAGTAAAACGGAATGAAGTCGCTATATAGGCTACTACTAGATCAACTATACTGTTAAGAAGCCCACACTACTCTTTGCAGTCAAATTATATATTATATTCCGAGATACATTTAAGCTGATAATGTAATTAAACATAATCAAAAATGCTGCATTTACAAACCCCTGAAATGGGAGGAGCCCTTGGTAAGGCACATGTGGCCGTTTCCCATAAACACGACTGTATGCCCATACGCACATATGCATCGCATTGCTCATAATATGCTGACAAAATGCAACGCTGGACTTTTGAGGTTAACCTTTGGCATGACCTACGCTGTACTGGCTAAAAAGAAACAAACTGGTAAAAAGTGTGACCAAAATAACAAAGAAATGGTGAAATGGTCCCCCTCCTAACATTTTTGTGTCAACAATACATATAAAACTGAAAGCAATTCATACTGTTTCCTGTTATTTAACAAAGTATAAAACATAATATTTAAAATATTAAAATATTCTTAAAAGCAGCTAGTGTTGTTTTTTTTTTTCAGACACACTAAGACAATACAGATAACGGCATTGATTACAAGACAAGGCAAAATATCAGGAACTTTTCCACAGTGAATGAGCGCCATGGCTTTCCTTACAACAGGATCTCTTAGTGCGAATATTCATTAATACCACAATCTCTTTTTTCTTCATGTCATCTATTCAGTCTTACTACCTAACACATGTGGAATTTATATTTACACTACACCCATGCAACATACTCTCAGTTTTGGCACCTGAAGTTCCTAGAGGATGGCTTATAATGGTTTGATTATGATATGACATGCCACAGAACACTTAATGCGCTTTAATACATAAAGCAAAGTATGAATGCCCAAATGAAAACTTGGATTCTTGGGTTTTTGATGGAGGAAAACAAGTATTCCTTCTCTTTTGAGTTAATCCAGAGATGCTGGTAGAGACAGATGCAAAGCGACAATGAACCGGATAATCGTTTTACGTGAAAGAGTAATTATAATGATAATAAAAAGAGAAAGGCTGTGTAATAGTCTTGTCTTGCCCCTTGGTTTCAATTTGAGCACCTTGTTATCTGCCCACCCAAAGCAGAACAATGTCCTCCTCCGACCATTATCCGTCCATCCGTGTGTCCCAATCCAGACAGCGTATGAGTCAATCAGCGTGGGCATGAGAGCTGAAGGGTGGCTGAAGTTCAGGTTTCACTGAAAGAAGAGATCGACTTGCCGAGTGTTGCCCACTCTGGCGGCCGGTGTTATCCCCCTCAGGTCATAAACTGTGTGTAGCCCTCGGCGCCTGTTACTATCACGTCCATCCATATTCGCATGGCCTCTGGGGAAGGGGCCACCATGAAGTAGAGCCGGTCGTGGGTCTTCACGCAGAAGGTCAGGGAGGGATTTGGACTCTATCGGTACACAACAAAGTAAAAAGTGAGAGTAGGGCGATGAGAAGTGACAGAATAACAGTAGACAGGGGGGGGTAGAAAACGAAGCGGAGGGAAGCATGACGAAATGAACATGAAGCCGCCTTTGATCTGCGTCTCTTTCTGCTTGCCGTAAGAAATTCTCTTTACAACGAGATGTCTGTGTTTAAACTTTCACTATAAACTCGCCACCCGTCGGGGTGGGATCGATGGCTCTGGCTTTGTGTGGTGTCTTAATTTATTGATGTTAATCTAAACAGGGTGTAAATTCTGCGAGGAAGGAAGGCGGCGTTCTTTTTGGGGTTATTTTTTTTTACCTTTGTGGCGCTGCGTAGGTGGTCATAATAGACTTCTTCAATGGCCTGGAAGTAGATGACTCCCTTGAGCTTGGTTTCATGCTTGTCTGAAAGAAGAGCATAGTTTTGAAAGAATCTGAGTTATGCATATATGCTTTAGTAAAATAATAATAACATAATTATTTTCTCGTTTGCATCGTTTTACGAAAGGACTTTTTCAAAGTTTTTGATAGAAAAAAAGGAGGACAAATGCTGGTCAATACATCTTGTTAAATGAGTAACACCTGCGGGCACGAATCATTTAACAACAAATTTCCTAATGTTGTTTTAACACGATTATCATGCTCCATCCCTGTTTAAGGAAATAAGACATTCACGACTCATTGAATTTAAAGAAGAATAAAAATCCAGAACATATTTGTGAAGCCACAGTGTCTTTCAAGCGTCTTACACATTTCATACAGTTTTTATAACTATTCCTAATATGAGTATGTGGTTTGCATGGTTCTTTTTGTTGCTGCTGTAATTCTGCAATTTGCCTCAGAACTGATAAAGTGCATTTACTGATGTACATAAACCTTTTAGTACAGTTCAAATGGTGCAGGCAGCTTTTGATGTGCTTGTGTTGGGGCCGTGAAACTGTTTTGTTTTATTTATTGCTGGCATAAATCTGTCAAAATCAGCACCACCCCAGTGACTAAACCCAGTATTTACTGTATACGCTCCCAGTGAGCTACAGAACGTACTGCGTGAGTCACCTAAAGCCACCAGTGCAGCAGGCTCAATGCCACCCGCTCTTCAAGTTAAAGGTAATTGATTTTAATCATTTGAAAAAAACATCTCATAAGGATTGCACTTTATGACCAGTTCTGAAGCGCCGGAATGCGCTTTAAGCTTCCTCACACCTGTATCTACGGCTTCACTTTAATAGTTTCCTTTGAAACAGCTCCCACCTCTTGGTTTTTATTCCTTATTTTTACGATCCTGCCTCTTTTCATTATCCAAATGTGCTTAGTAATGGGCTAAATTGTTTTGGGCTTGTTTTTTTTTTTTTTTTACTGTTTTTGAAGAGTTGTAATTCGGGTTTTGTTAGTCACGACCAAGCCGGGGGTAAATCTCCCAAACCCCCTGCCCCCCCACCACCACCACCCATTCACTCCCCCCCCCACACACACACCCCTCTCAAACGCAGGGCTGGAGAAAGTATTGCAGTTTATTTCATCATCATCATCACTACTACTAACATGGGGAGTGAGGGGGTGAAAAGGCTACACACATGAGCTACGTGTGTGTGTAAGGAGGAAAGAGTGAAAAGCGCGAAAGGCAGGACAAGTGAAGAAAAAGAATGTATAGTGAGGAGAATGGCTAAAAAAAAAACATCAGAAGATGCCACGATTTCATTACTTCGCCGTAACGAAGGCGGGTCATGGGTTACGAAGACGTGACTTGCTTTCTGAGGCTTTGACGTTTCACGACTTATTACATTGTTTCTAATTAAGCTAGATTTCAAATAATTACCACAATGAAGCGCAGCCAGAAAGTCAATTTGAACTGAATCATAAGCTCCTCTACAGTTTAATCCAGGGGCACACGCTCTTTCAGCCAGCTGCGCAATCAAATTTCTATTCACAAGATTTCATGTAATGTAAAAGGCTCCGTATTTCTGGAACCCAGTGTATCAAATGTGATTAATGTCAAAAGTGATGCAGTAAATGGGATTTCATGACTGCTATTCTCTTTCCATCCACAGCGGGAGAAAACTTTATTTTATTTTACTGGGGCCGGGTTCAGAGAATTTATCCCTCTATGACCTGCCTCCTGTACGCTACACATAAATGTCTGTACTTATATTTTTGTATTATTTGTATAGTGTGCTCTTTTATACTATACTGTTGTTTACAGCTTTATTCTATTGCTTTTTGCCGCTCTCACTTTTGTACTGTCCACTTTCTGCCACAACAACGGAAATTTCCCACTTGTGGGACAAATTATCTTCACCTACCCACGTAATAGGAGAAGGTCCTCTTAAGGCGGTCGAAGACGAACCAGCGTTTCTTCCACGATTTGATCTTGCCTCCCATCTTGACAAGATGGCCCTTGCACATTTTCTCTGTGACGATGACATAGGGGCAGGTGTCCACGCAGTGACCCGCCGACTCCACGTGAGCGCGCAGGTCAAACTCCTCCTTCCGAATTGGCAAGTAGCGCGTCATAGGACGAGCCTAGGAAAGGGCGGAGTTTAGATAAATTCTGTTGAAGTCAATCATGGAACAGGTGCTGTGGTATTTAATACTTAATACTGAACTTAATATTTTTTATTAACGATAACATCTAATTAAAAACGTATTTTTGCAAATATTAACTGTGCCCTATTACAGCTGTCACAACTACTCACTTATAAAAGGCAATTAAAATGTTTCTCTCTTGATGAATTAAGAATGATTAGTTGACAGTTTCCATATGATAACATTTATTTTAAATTTTCCAATAGAACAAAGAAACAAAGCCTGGTGGACCTCCATGCAGCATTTAATAATGTTTTTAAAGTCTTTGGGAATATTTACAATGCTACCCATGTTTTGTTAGATTACTGTTCATGTTTTGTTCGATTACTTGATTCGAAATCTAATCAGGGATAACGATGACTGCCTTAATTACTACATATTAAGGTTAAATGGAATATTACTGCGCTCATAAATATATTACACAGTGAAGAGGGTTTTGAAGCACATACACAAGGGGTTTTATAGGCATCATTTTTTATGACCTACACACTGAACCGCACAAAATTTCCATAACTGTGTGAACAGCTCAGAATACATTTGTAAACTGTATTCATACAACGTCCTACGGTATTGCCCTGCCCTCTGTAATTCCTCGCCTCAGCCTCTTGCCCCTCCTTTTTCCTCTCGTCTTTTCATCTTTCCATCCTGTCTTCCTCTCACCATCTGTCTGAGAGCCTCCTCTCGTCTGCCTGGTGCGGAGCGGCTCCTGCACTCTTCCCACAGGAACCTACCCCTCACCTTCCTGTTATACCCACCCCCTCTCATAATTCATAGAATTACCTGATAAAGACTTTTCATTCTTGACTTTGGCAGCTTATTGCACGCATTCACTGACCTCCGTGCTGCAGGCAGGGATAAGTCACTTAGGCGCTTCAATTCAATTTATTTTCCCCCAAACAGTATTGCTTTTTAGATGATATGGTCTTTAAATGATATGGTCACTGCTGAGAGTGTTCTGCCACTCTGAGGTCAGTCCGCAAGCCTGCACACCGTCACCCTACAATCTGTTTTTTTTTTCATTTAAAACAATGCAATAAAATGTCTACGAAAACATTTACAAACCATAAATCAAATCGAATTTGTCTGCATTTATTTAGATCGTTGCATCACTGTTGTAGAAAAACAAAACTGTCTTACAGAAGACAAAATATTCCTATATTAACAATGAATTAATATAGTCAGTTAATATTATTTTAGATCGCAGCGTTCATGATGAAATGTTCCCACAATGTAATGTAAAAGTTTTCTTACAGTGGCAGTGATTTTGTATTCTAGCGTTAGAATCTTAAACGTTAGAACGTGATCATTTATGTGCCATTTTATTCAGTGCTGTATTTATATCTGTATTTGTGTTTACTGTGTGTTTTGTGCTTTATGTGTATAAGGATTACATACAGAAATTAGCTTGTAACATCGTTTGTCACTCACTTGAGTTTTACTGTTTTTGTAGATGTTCGCTGCCAAAATAAGATAATCCTTTAAAACTAAATGCCAAAACACCGGACACCAAAAGAGCAAAACGCCCTTGTGTGCTTTATTTCTGAAAGAACACTGGAGAATCTGCACTCAGAGGGTGCGATTGATCTCCAAGCAGCTGGTATTCTTTCATGTCCGCTCCCTTCCATAGCCCTGTGCTGACCTGAGAACAGTGTTTCTCTCGCAGCTTGACCTCCTCTTCCACGAGTCTCTGTCGGTGCGTGGTCTCGTCCTGCAGCCTCCGCTCCACCTCCTCTCGCCTCCTCCTCTCCTCTTCCAGCAGCAGCCTCCGAGCCTGCACCTCCCTCTCCTGAGAGAAAGAGAGAGACAGAGAGAGACAGAGAGAGAGAGAGAGAGAGGCATTGAACTAATAGTAAGAAGATGAAACAGGCTGAAAGGGAAAAAAAATACATTTGCAAAAGCACACAGTGAGAAGTGACTGGGGATGTATGAAAAAATAATTTCACAGGAGAATGTCAATATGTGTATTACTGTAGGAGAACTTGTTAAGAGCGGTCTTTCATGTCAGTCACCCTTTGTAGGTGAGAAACAATCTTCAATGCAGCAGAGGGAGAGGGAGTCGAGGCTCCGCTTTAAAATTCATGAGAGAGATTATATTTCGCAGACAATTAAAGTTTAATGGGACTCACGCGACTCTCCACCAGTCGGGCCTTTTCCTGCTGAGCCTCTTTCAGCATCTTCTCCATCTCCTCCAGCCTCAGCCCGGCCAGACCGCTGCCACTGAGAAACAAACACAACCGGCCTCACTGTTACTAGCTGTGGCGAGAGACGAACCTAAGAACTTACACTGGACCGGTTATGTTATTTCATTCTGCTAGAAAGATGTCAGACTGCTGGAAGCACTTGTTTCAAGCTAGATTTTTTTTTTACCCAACCAACAACTCCTTCTACCAGGAATGAACAATGTGGTACATTTGACCTAAGTGCTAGCACTCGTTTAAGTTTGTTCTAGTATTTCAAACAGGGAAACGTAAGCTGACCATAGGTCGGGACCTGGGGGGCTATAGCTCCGAAGTATTAAAACATCAAAGGGACCGGGGAAGAAAAAAACATTGGCAAGAAACAGAGCCAAAACCTTTCTTGAGCTCTGAAACTAACTAGTAGAATTGAAAAGCAGGCTGGAATCAAGAGAACATCCTCTCACAGCTGACAAAATACCCGAATCCTCCCCTACTACGGGGAATACATAATATGACAGTCTACCCTTGTTCCGCCTCGGGACAAGACACAACTCCGAACAGGTGAGGAAGCTCTTGTCTCTTGTATGGTTGAGGGTTGTCATGGCAACAGGCTGGGCAACTTTTCAAAAGGAGAGGACCACAAAAAAAAAAAAAACACATTTAAGGGGAAATTGGGCAGGATGACCCGTTGTCAGGGGAACAGAGGCAGACCAAGGTTCCCATGGAAACTGTCTCTCACCTTTCGGGTGAACAGGCAGAGTTGTTGCCAGTGGATACGCTGGTCTCCACGCTGTCAGAGCTTTCCAGACTCAGGGTGTCATACGCAGGGCCGCCTGCTGAGGGCATGTGGTGGTGCAGGATGGAGTGGTGCACTATTTGAGCTCCTGAAGAACTGTAATGCCCGTCAAGCTGGGAATGAAATCCTTGCGGCGCCCCCCAGTGGAACTGGGGCTCCATCTCAAGCCGCTGCTTCAGGTCCATGGGGCGGATTCTGGAATCGTCAGATGTTTGGAGCCCTGGGGAGTTTGTCAGAGAGCAGGTGAAGCATGACGTACCTGGATTAGAAGCTCTCTTTCAGTTGCATTATACAGGGCTACTACTGTAGTTTAACACTCCAGCAATTAACACTCCGCATGATATGGAGAAAAACTGGCTGAGAAAACCTCAAAACTCCCTGTGACTTTTTTGTTTTTATTATTTTTTTTTTAAATGCTGCCTGTTTCATTTGCCTACATAGCAATGTTTTGTTCATGTCTGTAGCTCACACATACTGTGTCCTAAACCACATATACAAGTCTACTAATGCCCTGGACGCAGTTTGAGAGGTTGAAAGATGATTTTGGTAAACACGTATTTGCTAGCAATGTGCTTGTTAACAATGTCTTAAAATAAAGCTGAAAAAAATTGACTCCAACAATGTTTGGGCTGATCGGCTACACCTGGTGTGGAAAATTGTGCAAATTAGAAACGTTTGTTTCTTGTTAAAAGTTAGCTTTCTGGGATACAAGGTATCCTTAGGAATTTCTTACAGCATTCATGTTGTTCGTGTTACTGGGAAGCTGTTTTACCTTTGCCCTCCAGAGCGAGTCTCTTGGTTTCTGTGTCTAGATGGGAGGTCGACAGGTCTGGCAGGCTCTGAAAGTTAAGGAACAGGACGGTAATGAACGATAATTCTACACACATAATTTGAAGTGAAAGATCTACAATGACAAGGCTGACCATTATAAGATGTTGGCTGCCAAGGATTGAGCCAACAGCTGTCACAACATGGCATTGCAAAAAATTAGCAGCAGACAACTCTGACAGTTTGGACGCTGCAAAACATAGCATCTGTAATGACTATGACAAAATCTTTAACAGAAATGGAGGTAATATCACTACAGGTAACACAATGCAGTCCAAAGTAATTGGACAGTGACAACATTTGTTGTGTTTTTTCCTCCATCCTCCGGCACATTTTTCAACAATGACAATAAGATTAAAGTACAGAACATGATCTTAAATGTACAAAATCACAAGTCATTTTATACACGGCTCATTATAACCTGGATGGTTATGATTAATGAAGTTTACAAAAAAACCCGCTATGTTTAACACTTGCATTTCATGGCAGGTCAGAAAATGAGGACATTTTCATTTCCTTTTTGATTTTTGGGGGGTGATTATTAGATGATTGATCTGACCAAGAGTATGCTGCTTGTTTTTGGTTCTGAACGCAGTGTGTTTCGGTATGTTCCTCTGGTGCAATGGTGAAAGCCATCCACTGAAGTGTTGGTTTGCATTTTAGCAGATAAAACATTTCTGTTTATTCTATCCTGTTGCTGCCATTGACTGTCACACTATAGATTGTAGCACAGTACTTGTCCAATTCTCTGGTCGCTCTTGTACTGTTTCCCAGTTCAGTACAGAACTGATTTCAAAGCATTACTCCTTGTATATGGTTTGATGTATATAACACAGGTCAATGATTTTTTGTGTAATCATCAGAAACCACAACACACTTTTCTAAACCAGTTTTTCATGCTGATTTCAGATCGGCTTTCAGTTTTTTTCAGTCACATCAACTTTTTGAGTAATGTTAGATTTGCAATAGACTTGCATGCGTTTTTTATTAAACTGCAGGCACCAATCAAGTTACTGTTTCAATATTTTCAGTGTGAAGTCAGACAGGCCACACTGTGGCATAGATATAATGATCAGTGTCGGTCATCTACCACTGTTTCTTCAAAAACACTCAGCTTATGATTATTATATGATCATTATACCAACTATCATGCAGTATAGAACTAGCTTCATCACTAAAACCGGGACGGTGGTAGCTCAGTGGGTAGGATACTTGCCTCCGGACCAAGAGGTCGCAGGTTCAAATCCTACCTCCAGCATAAAACCTCTGGGTTCCTGAGCAAGACCCTTAACCCCAAGTTGCTCCAGGAGACTGTCCCCTGTAGTTACGGAATGGAAGTCGCTTTGGATAAAAGCTAAATGCCGTAAATGTAAATGTAAAACTGTATGTGCGGGAAAAACTAAACACAGATTTGAAATCAGCATTAAAAACACTACAAAACCCACAGAAACTTATCTCTGGTGATTTTGACCGGTTGACCTGTGTAATCCCAGTAGGTATCTTAGATCTGCAGAAGCTGGTTAAAAAAAAATGGTGTTTATCCACTATGCTGTCCAACCAACTGCTCATCGATCTCAGATCTGCAACAAATGTAGCTTTGAAAAGCTGCTAAAAACTGCACTACTCTCCTCCGACTTATTTAAATAAATGCACTTCTACTGCATTTTTAATCTTCTTTTATTCATTTTCTATGTATTATTTTATTTATTCCATTATTTAATTCTATTTTATTTTTTTTTTCTGTTCCTGTAAAGCACATTGAGTAACTTGTGCTTGATAATACACTTTATAAATATAAACTTGACTCGTCTCTCATTCCATCATTTCAACTTCAATAACCGCCTGCTTTTTTGAATCTCATATTGACAGACAACAGTAAAAGAAATGCATCATTTTATATATGGCACTCTGATATATGAGTATTGTTATTATTATTATTATTATTCCTATCACCATCCCTATGGTGGAGTTAGTGGAGGCAAAAATGACCAATAACTGATCATTTAATAGCCACATATGCAAACACATACACTAGTCATCTCAAACTAACTGAAACAAATAGAAAAGCGGATAACACTACAAACTCACACATGGAAAACTTGGATTCGATTCTTGTCCAGGCAGAAATGGGATTTTATTGCTTTTTAATACTCTTTTAGGCCACAACAAAGGGAAATTATACAGTTTACATAAAAATCAAATCTGTATACTGATGATTTATGCATGAAATCCTTACTAGACCTCACTAGATCCATTTTCTTTACAGTGTTTTTTCAGTATGTTTGACTTTCTTATCAGTTCTACTATTTCTGGCCATTCATCTGGTGGTCAGATTCTCACCATACGACCAATATCCTTTCGGTATTGTTGGTTGGTGGTCCATTTTTTTGTTAGTTATTTTTAGTTATTATTAGCCATGTTTTACTTGTTTTTTCACCACAATTAAGTCATTGCTAATTCTCATCCACTATTTAGTCCTCCCGTATCATAAATGCTAACAGTGCTATGTGGGTAAACATTAGCCTGTGCTGTGTGCAGAGCCTAAATATCAAAATTGCTCATATTAGTTCATTTACGTCCCAGACTGAAGTGCAGTGCTGCAGGTGTTGTGTCTTACCTTGGTCGGGGTGTTTCTGCCTGGTGTAGAAGTTCCAGGCTGTGTGGAACCGTTAGTTTGACCAATCGCTCCATCTAGCTTACACCTGTACATCTGAGAACACAGCCATGAGAGACTCTGATAAATGCCGTAAATGTAAATGACTCAGCCAGACTTAAAGCAGCAGGAAACACAGCCCTGTAACCGCAGAGACCACCATGACATAGACAACAAAGAGAAACTCTGAGACCCCAAGGGCTTTAACCAGAGATGGCATTTTTTCTTTTCTGATGTGAGCACTACAGCATTACACTACAGCAAGGGTAGACATTTTGGGGTAGCTGGTGGCCTGATGGTTAGGGAGTTGCCCCTGTGATCAGAAAGTCATGGGTTTGAATCCCAGGACTGCTTGTGGCACACTGCTCCCTGGGCGCTGCATTGCTGGCAGCCCCCGCTTCACTTGGTGAATGGGTTAAATACAGAGAAAGAATTTCACCATTGAAAATCATCCGATACTGATATTAAAAATAAAAAAATACTAACCTTTATAATAATTGACTTAAGATATTCATCTAAAATGATCATGCAAACACTATTCTGGCAAATGCTATAATGTTATAAAGGGTTTTTTCTAATAATGATATAGCGTTATTTTTATAATGTCGCATTACTTGTATGATATTTTAGGCTAAATATTTCAGAACAGACTCCCTATTTTTTCTACCAGCATCTTATCAGGCATTTTCTTCTTGGGTCTACAGAAGAAAATGGGTGCCATCTCTGTCTTTACCAACACAACATAATAGTCTTAAGTTACAACACCTGTCTGTAATGGAAATGTTATTGGAAGACAACTCTTCAGTGCAGTGACAGGAAGTAACAAGCATGTAAGGAAGGGCATGAAAAACGAAGGCAAAGACAGGAGAAGCAGCAGACTGAAGTTTACCTGCGTGGGCCTGCGTGTGGAGAAAGACTTAACTGGCAGAGGAGGAGGACAAGCATGGTTCAGATCCCCAGCGGACATGATGTCCTGGTACCAGCGCTCTAAATCCAGCCTGGGGGCCACAGGCCTGCTTGGCTCGGCTTGGGTCTTACAAGCATGGCAAAGTAATAAAGGAAGCAGTAGAGAGGGAGGAAAGGAAAGAGGGAAAAGAAAGATCGAATAGATGCAGCCATAATGCCAGAGAAGAAAACAGATTTGCAACAAAATAACTAGTAGATCTAAGAATCTATGACTGATTCGGATTCTTTTGGAAACAGTTCCATACATCATGAACATGAATCGCTATTATTATAATGACTCTGGTAAGATTCTGAATTATTTTTTAAAATACTCAATACACAAATGACTGAAGGGACTGCATTGCAGTGAATTACAGATTACAGATATTAAAGATATTTTAGTAGAATGACATCAGAATTCAAACTAAACAGGAGGAACACACACCTCGGTGGAGAGAGACCGGGCAGAGCCACACTCTACTGTGTGGCTAGAGTGGGTGGATTCAGCTACTATAGCTTGGAATGATTGGTCAGAAGTCGTAGAGGAAGGATCAGCCTTGGGTATCCCAAAAATCTGGTTTAATTGACTAACCGTCACATACTCCTTTACACAATCAAAGCATTGTGCACACAGATACACACACACACACACACACACACACACACACACACACACACACACACAGGAAGATTTGATGGCGTATTAGGGTGGGAAAAGCAGAAAAATAAAAGGCTACAATGTCTCAACAGACAAAATGAGTTTCTATCAATAGAGATGTGAGGAATAGACAAGTCAGCAAAAGAGACAATAACAAAATGAAAGATCAATGGGTTGGAAGAAAAGTAAATGGTCAACCTGAGAATTTGATGAACGGTAAAGGAGCACAAAGTGAGAAGGTACCAGTCAAAAATTTAGACATCTAGAATTTTCCCTTATTATTAGTACATGTCACAATTTCGAACAACAGTAAAAATATAAAGCAATACGTTCAATTATGCACTGGTCATAAAAATGGGCCATCTTCGATTTTAGCTTTTCTGACTCTTTGGCCTTGACACCACTTTTAACACTCTCTGTATTCTTTAGAACTTCATGAGGAGCCACGGAGAATGCTCTTCTACAAGACTTGAAGAAGTTCTGTAAGCTGAAACCTTATTGGATGAAAACTACTTGTTGAAGAGGAATTAAAAAAAATAATTTCTGTATGACACAAATTCATGGAACCTTACCGTTTCTGTTTATCTTTTAGCTTTCCATTTATATGTCACATTTAAAGCATTTGAGTATAAGCCTTTAGATCACAAATGTCTTTAAGATGACAAAACAAACATACACTATATGGACAAAAGTATTGGGACACACCTCATTACTGAATTCTAGTGTATCCTCACTTCCAGTAAAGGGCAATCTTAATACTTCAGCAGACCAAGACATTTTGGACAACACCATGTTTCCAACTTTGTGGACACAGTTTGGGGAAGAACCTTTTCTATTCCAGCATGACTGTGTCCCAGTGCACAAAGCAAGGTACATAAAGACATGGTTGGGTAAGGAAGAGTGTGGAAGAAGTTCAGTGTGGAAGAACTTGACTGGCCCACCCTGACCTCAACTTCATGGGATGCACTGGAATGGAAATTGCCACCAGGCCTTCTCATCCAACATCAGTGTCTGATCTCATAAATGCTCTACAGAATGAATGGGCACGGATTCCCACAGAAACTCTACAATCTTGTGGAAAGCCTTCCAAGAACAATGGAAGCTGTTAAAGCAGCAAAGGGGAACCAACTCCATATTAAAGTCTATGTTTTTGAATGCATCCCTGTTGGTTTAATGGTAAGGGATCCCAATACTTTTGTCCATATAGTGTATATTTATTCTTTTGACTGGTACTATGGAAGAGATGGAAACTATTGCATAAGAGGAGAAAGTGAGCGGTGTATTCATACCTCACGAGGGGTATCAGGTGTTACAGAAAGAGGGAGGCAGAGAGTGGAACGTGCAGGGGAGGTGGCTGGGTTTGGAATGCAACCACTGCCATACATCTTAAATACATCTGAAAGTCTGAGGTACTCCTGAACACACACATACACAGCACAAAATCCTTTCATATGTCAAGAATAAGCACCAGTTCATAGGTCAGCTTTCACAGCTACCACTGTCATAGAACAGCCAACAGGACAAATCATGCTTGCAAAGACAAACATACTAGCTCACACACATGCCCACCACACACGTGTCCACACACATTAATATTTTTTTTAGTTAGTTTTGTAATTAGTTAAGTTAATCTGAATTAAAGCCCGACCGATTTATCGGCAGGCCGATATTATTGGCCGATATTAGGCATTTTCCAAACTATCGGTATCAGCATTGATAATGGCCGATAAATGAATATTTCAAAAATAAAATAAAAACGGACGAAACACTCTTCAACCATGTCATGAGTGTTGGCGTTGTATAGTTTGTCCACCAGAGGGCACTCTACACCGTCCCTGTTGGCAACA
>JBBPDC010000084.1:9446904-9460712 GCA_037974485.1 Hemigrammopetersius urotaenia | reverse complement strand
CATCACAACTGATGATCCCAAACACATTAAGAAGGCAAGAAATTCCACTAATGAACTCTTGATGAAGAACACCTGTTCATTACAAACCATTTCAGGTCAATTGCGCAAAGCTGTCATCAGAGCAATATGTGATGTTTTCAATATTAATCTACAATGTAGCCAATAAAGGAAATCATTGAATGAGCCCAGAATTTTGACTGGAACTGTACATTTATAAGTCAGGGAGCTAACGTTGGTGTGTTTTGCATTACATTACATATCTGCTTTTAATTGTGGTGCTTCTACTACCACTTGTCTCAAACAAGAAATAATAAACCCACACTGACAACATGCTGCTTCAGTTACGGTTCATTTTGACTGGTGTTTATGCTTCCTAAATTCTGTTATATCATCATTCTCTACTTCTTATACTAACAATGGATTTATGTACCAGTGTTGGGAACAATGCGGACATAGTATATTGGATACACCACACAACACTATGTTTTCTTACACATGGGACTACAACTAATGTTCCGGAGAAAAGCTACATTTTTCAGACTTGTGGTAAGGAAGGGAAGAGAGAAGCCAGCCTTTGCTTTAATAGATGGTCTGAATGCAGCCAAAACAACAGTTCCATAGAGAAGGGAACGATAAGTTCTCTCTGTACCTACATCCCATAAGAACTAGACCATCTGCACACAAGTATTTACAGAAATCAGATCTCTTCTGAAGTAATGCACTATTAGAGGACAATTTAATCTCACTGGCCAAAAAAGGTGAGAGGATGGACATTTCAACTAAACAATGCCTTCAAAGATACAGCCAAATTTACACAAGACTGGTTTTCCCATTAAAACGTCATAAAGGAACCTGCATGGCACTCAAAGGACAAAACTGATTTCTATTACTACAAAAAAGCAAATTACTTCTTACCATAGAAATCCCAAAGCTGCAGTTGACAGCAATGGCTTTACCATTGCTGCCATTTCTCTGTTAACAGCAAGAAAACAGACTCCAAAACTGCTGTTATTTATTTATTTTTAATGGAGCATAAGCTCTCACAGCACTCGCGATCACTGGAGCCACTGTTCTGAATATCGAGCTTCGGAGTTTTGGCTTCTTTATCTATTTAAGTGATGCAAAATATACTACTACTAGCCTATTATTGTGCCCTATTATTATTATTATTATTACTATTATTGAATGTGCCAGGCAACAAGAAGCCTTTTTGCAGATCTCTTCTTTGTTTTGGGACATTAAAAGCCTTTGAGACTGATGTGGTACTAAATGCTGGGGAATTATTTTCTCTTACTATGAAGTTTGGCATCTTAAACAAGCATCGAGAAACAGCTCACAGCCAGTAAGCTACTCCGCAGCCGTCAATGTTTAAGAGAACTGACAATACCATTATGTTTATTTTTATTTTTAGGAAAAATAATTAAATCGTAATTAAACCAAAGAAAAAGAGCCTTTCAAGAAGTTTGTCTGCCGAAGCTTGTTCAGCTCCACCCCTCGTTCCCCATTTTTTCCCTTCGGATCTGCATCAATCTCATTATTAACCTTTAGTGCCCTCAGTTGACGGAAATCCGTCATAGCGACGGAGAACTTTAATCCATGAAGACTTTAATGCCTCTAAAAGCCACATCACAGAAAGATATCACAGTAAATGGCTACGATTACACTGTATGTTTTGTGGCCTACAAATATTTTAATTCCATTCATAGCATAGATGTACTTGCTTGATGTTGTAAAGCAAAATAATTTCGAGTATTTTACCAATTATACCAAAACATGGTAAATTAAATAGTAATAGTAAATTCATTGAAATAAAATTTATTGAAATAAAATAAAATGTGTATAACTATCAATACAGAGTCTGTGGCACTCATTTCCTCGAATTTCTGAATGGCTCTGAATGGCTTTATTTACATTGCAGCAATTTACTTCCCTATGAATAATTCCCTTTTAATTGTAGTTTTGATTAGAAAAAAAACAGATGGTTTCTTTTTCTCTCTTTATTTTTAATTACTATAGACCGATCTGTCAGCATGTTTAGTGTTCAAAGATCATTTCTTTAGTTTCGCCTTGGAGCTATAATTCTAATGTAGCTAACAAGAAACAGAAGTTATTTAGATTGTCTAAATCATCATACCTTTGCTTCAAACAGCACTGAGAGCCTATTTAATCTTAAATAGAGTGGGTTCTGTGGTCTCTGACAGTATGTGTCATAGTGTTAAAAAGAAAACAAGTTAACACCCATAGCTAAACACTCTAACTCAGCAATGGTAGGGCATTTTCCTGTACATATTGTCTTCTTTAACTTTGTCAGTCCAGTGCACTTACTAAGTCTGAGTAAGGAGAAAATTGCGTACATGTGAACTTTTGCACGCATCTTGTAAGGATGCACCAAAATAAAAATTCTTGGTTGAAACCAAAATCCAGGACACAGTGGGCCAAAAAAACCAAAAAAACCACCAAAGTATCTAGTGCTCCAACTCAAAAACAGAGCACGGATGTGCAGGCATGGTAATCAATAAACTTTTTCAATTTGTGCTTATGCACTGTTGGTAAACGTGTCTGAACTAACTAGTACAAAAAAGCAAAGGAAACAACAGTCTTTTCAGTCACTGTTTCTCATTTGCATTTAAAATAGTTTGTAATATCTTTCGGGCACTTTATCGTGGACCTAGTTTTTGGGATTTTGCTCTTTTGAGCATCCATGCATCACTACAAAAAAAGTAGGCACAGTTACCTTGAGTATCAAACAAATAACACAATCAGTCGTGTTTAGGTGAGCGCAGCACCATGCGGTTAATATTTCTTAGTAAGTTTACTTAACATTCTTGACGGCTGGTGTGAATCCATCACCATTCAAACACTCCTTCGCCAGTCACTTTTCTCTTTAAATAAATGTGACATAAGCGATCCTGGGTCAGATCAGAAGGCCGTGGGGCAGCATCATGCAACTCATTTACCTCCTGACGATTGACGGGGCAGGTCTGAGAGGTGTGGCTTTGAATGCAAGGAGCAGCGAGTGTGGAATGCTGGGTCGAGGTTTCATTGTACAGCTCAGGCTCACTGATATGTAGAACTTCCTGTTTTGAATATCAGTCACAATTGGAATGAATGGTGGGGGTCGTTCTCGCACACACACCCACACACACACCGAAGCACTGGTAGATTTCTAGAAACTCTCCACTTCAGCTCTCCTTTTACATATTTAATGGCCAAGCAGAGAGGCATTGCCATGGAGCTTATCGCCAACGGCAACAGACGAGACTGGATTTTTACATCACTGCCCGGAGAGTGAAGAGGATCCCAACAGATATCAGTAGCACCAAGATAAGGGGTGAGTATTCCAACAGCCAGTACAAAGAACCCAGCTATCAAACAAACAGCAACTCATGAATATTGATGACGCTCAAGAAGAAAACAAGTTTAAGTCGTGCAGCCGTTCTATATACGCGGCTCTACAGAGGAGGGCCTGTCAGATCAATGACAGTGAAGAGTGACAGGAGCTTAATATCATCAGACAGCGCCGCAGTAAAGATTCTTGGATCCTTAGTCTGTGACGGATGAAATTCAGTTGATGCCAACAGTGTGTTCTCACCTCCTTCATGGTGGTGGAGGGCTTGGGGAAACTCTTCCCTCCAGTCAAACTGTGGTATCTCTTTTCCAGGGTCGCCAGTCGCTCTCTCTCCTACAGGGATAATGTGAAATGCGGTAATTGGCTTCACTGTTCAAATACCTACCTAATTTGTGACTTAATACTGTGCGCACAACCCCCCGAATCCACGCTGAGACATAGACCCCGACACTGACCCTCCCTCACATTTCAAATGAATTCTGGACCTTCTGTTCACAGTAGGACCAGGATGATATAAAATTGCTTAAAAGAGCTACAAATTCTGATTGCAATAGTTTTAGTTAAACTGTGCATTGATGACTGATATGACTGTCAGCTGCGATGGTCAGTGTTCAGTTGCATTTCTTAAACTTAAATAAACACATACGATATTTCAGTATGGGGCTTCAAACAATTTTATCAGTTATTAATTGTGTTATTCTAAATGATAGGTTGGAATGCATGTTTTATTTTAACCGTAATGGCGTTCTGTGTTCAAGCGCTAGTGAGAAACTAGCAATATAATTAAACAGATGGTAACTGATACTCACTCTATAAATTACATGATGCCACTAACTTCTTTAGAAATTTTTTAGAAATTTCCTTTTGTTAAAGTTGTATATATACTTTTCGCGGGGGTTACATTTCAAGAACACCCGTGTATAGTGAAAAATCATGTTGTTGTGTTTTGGGGAAAAAAATGCCTAAAATGCCTATTTAAACTCTAAAGGGTGTAAACCCTAAATATGCCCGCAAATGTGCTCACAGAACACTTTCACTTCATTTTAAACTCAGTTTAATGCATTACCCTTAAAGAAAATGTAAAAAATAAATTATTAGTCAGAATCAGAAAACTTTATTGCTGAAAAACATTAGCTTTAGCGATTAGCATTAGCAGCGTGCAAAGAAACGCTGAAATAATTCTCTCTACCCGCATGTTTAGACAGGGCACATCTTACTAATACTAAATAAACTGAGACAACTGGGGGGGGGCTTAAAAGACTTACTGCCACCGCTGGACTGGTGGCGGTAATACAGTTTGGTGAATCCGCGAATGCTGATCCGCGTAAAACTACTGTAACGTAACTACTGTAATGTAAAATGAAAGGACTGACTTTAGAGCAGTTAGAAGAGTTATGGTTCTGGGCCAACCTTCTGCAGCATCTGCAGGGCCACGGTCCGGTCTTTAGCCATCCTCTCGCAGTCCTGAGCCGCCTGCACTCCCAGCTGATTGGCTTGAATCTCAAGTGCTGCCATTTTCTCCTAGGAGATTATAGGAAACGCAGATTCAGACAAGACTCTCACACTGGCAGTCACAAAATTACCACACTCTTTTTTTATTCCAATCTGATAAGATAAACCTTTATTACAAGTGAGAAATTTCTATTGTTATGGCGGCAAGTGGACAGAACACAAGAGCAGCATAAACAATAGAATAAAAGCGACATACAGTTGATACAAATATAGGAGTGTATGCAAAAATATTTATGTATATATATAAACCATTATAAGTATATGCATGTATATGTAAGATAAGATGTAGTGTCCTCAGTTGTTTGGTAGCAGCAGATGTTGATCATACCTTCCTCTTTCCCACGCTGCGCTGGTACTCAGCCTTCTCCTTCAGCAGCTGCCGGGTGAGGGTCTCCTTCTCCTCCTCCAGGCTGCTCTCCCGCTCCAGCTGCCGAAACTCCAGGTCTTCAAAGCGCTTGGAGCCCGACTCCAATGCCTCTGCTTTCTGCAGATGGACAGGGGAGACGAGAGACGACACAAACAGTGGGACAGACCAACAGATGGACAACACAAACAGGCAGAAGGACAAAAAAAGCCTCAATGATGGTCACCTGGTGTGGTAATCAGTGGTTCTGAATATTTACATTAGGGTTTGAAGTATCCACATTCTAATGATTCTTTGTATTAACTATTCAATGTATTAACTATTCTATGTTTTCTCAAATATCAAATTCAATTAAATTAAATTTGATATTATATGATTCAGAAGCATTTTGTAAATGAACACATTTTTTTCCAACAATTTTTTAATCATTATTATTATGGCCAAAAGTGTGCATGAATAAATACTGAATATAACTGAAACGGACTATAACATTCAGAAAGTGATGTAGTTAAATGACCATCCTTGTTTGCCTTCTAAAACGTTTTGTCTATATTATAATACACAAAGGCAACTATAAAAACAGTAGCCTCATCAACAAGACGGCATAATGATATCTGGCTGTGTAATGGATGAACAAGAGAGAGAGAGAGAGGGAGAGAGAGAGAGAGAGAGAGAGAGAGAGAGATTCTTTGCATCCTGTGCAGTGTGTCAGTCAATTGGTGAGGTGGATTAGTTCAAACATACAAAGCAAGCAAGCAGCTGAATTTGCAAGCAAATGAAGACGCAGGTGCACAACACTAGTGGAACCCCATGCAAGGACTGAGAAAAGGTGCTCAAGAGTCAACAAGACTAAAAGAGCCTCCATCAGACAATCCACTGGGAGTTTTTGACTACTGAGAGAACACAGTGAAAGTAAAAAGAGGAAAACATACCCAGACAAAGTATATTTTAATAAAGATTTCCTGTGACTTTCTGTTGGTGTTATAAGTCAGGCTTTTCAGAGCACTTTCAGGTCAATGAAAATTGGAAATCACATAAAGAAAACACATCTTGTATTTTGGAAAGTAGTTTGATTTTGTCCCTTTATTTATTTAAACTTAATTTTTAAAAAATCAGTTTCTTACTAATATGTTACTAGTACTGTGCAAACGGTGTTGAACCACTGAATAACTTATTATTGCTGTTAATGTATTACCATTAAAAACTACTCAAGGAAGCCCAGAGTTGTATCATATACTGCATATAGGAGTGTATGGGTGGGCATGTGTGTGTGTCTTTTGTACTATTAAACAAAAGTGCTACCAGCCAAAATCTTTGTTTTAATTATTTACTGTAGATTAACATTGAAAACAAACAAAATGATTAAGGAACATGTGGAATTGTGCTGTAAAAAAAACAATTAAACCAGAATCTGTAATAAGGTAATTATGCACTGTTGTTTTTTTACTTAGTTAAATGGTTCTTGCCATAATGTGGAGTAGAACCGCAGTGGAATAACTGCAGACCGTCACAACTGATGATCCCAAACACATTAAGAAAGTAAGAAATTCCACGAATGAACTGCTAACGAAGAACAGCAGTTCAATATTTCTCATGAATCTGATTGAAAAAATGCAGAGTGTGCAAAGCTGTCATCAGAGCAATAGGTGATGTTTTCAATATTCATCTACAATGTAGCCAATAATAAAACCAAAGGGTGTGTCCAAACTTTTGACCTGTATGCACATCACAAGCGTGCAGCCCTATTTGCACTCATACACATGCCTTCCCCAGCAAACAATGTGATTTAACCGGAACACACAACTTGATTAACCATTTTGCCCACAAATGCACCTTCATATTTCCTTCATTCCTTTTTTAGATATCTCTACAAGACTCTATAACTCCTCCCCGTTCTGTAGGTGATCCTTTTCAGTCTTTACGTCATTCTGTTCCCAAATAGGATTTGTGCAATAAACAACTCAACTGTTTTATGTGTGAATGAACTGAATGTGAATCTCACCCCCTCATCATCTGCAGCTATTTTATTGCTTTTATTTTTTTTTATTGCATGAACACTATTTTTATTACTGCTGGTACACACTAAATCTTACACACAGCAATATCAGCGTTACAGTTATTTTGTTAGAATGATGTTCTTGTTGTTGCACTATTGTTATTGTCATTTTTTGTATTGTCTTATTATCTGTTATTCTTTTTTGTTGCACTGAGCATTTGAATGACAAAAGACGTCTATATTTCCCTCGGGATAAATAACGTTCTTTCTTATCGTCTCTTTCTTGACTGAATCCTAAATATGTGATTTTCGAGTGATTTTCACCTTTGCCGTCCTGTCAGTTAAATTCTGTCTATTGAGCTTTATTTGCATTTTTTGAAATGACACTATATGATGTTTCTACCAGCAAAAACACAGTTATTGTTCCAGAAAATAGTCTGAAACAATTTTTTTTCAGGTGCCCCAAGACTTTTGCACAGCACTGTACTTCTCATTGGTTGTAAGTATTCCCATGATTCTGGTTGGGCTGACTTTATTCCGGCTTTAACAAGTTCTTGTGTGTATGCTCTGTGCTCCTTTGGGCAGTAGGACTGGAGACTGACCCTGGCGAGCTGTTCTTGTAAGTGTTCCCTCAGAGACTCTGGGCATTTGTGAAGCTGGCTCTTCAGCTCACTGTACCCGTCCCTCAGCCTGGTCAGGACGTCCCGCTCGGCCGAGACATTAGCCCTTCCCTAAGAAACAACACACACACACACGCACAAACACAGAGCAGGCCAGGGACAGGGGAGAAGGAGAAACACCGAAACAATGACACGCTGCTCAAAAGCTCACGGTACAGAGACTCGGAATACTCTCTCGATTTTGAGGGAGGCTACTCTCTTTACACTGTGTGCAAAACATGCAGCACCTGTGAGGCTTAGAATGCAGCCTGCACATTTTCTGTAGCGTAGAATCACAGACGAAAAGAGCAGTCAGCAAACAAACCCATTATTAACACCAAACTCAACACCATTTTACACCTTCAGTAATGTCTTATAGTGTTCAAAACATTATCTATGTGTTTAAATGCATGTCCCTTTTCATCCATTAGGTTTTGTCTCCCTCTCTGTCTTGCTGTCTTGTGTAACGCTTGAATTTAGTTTTGAATTGGACTAAAATTAAAATTTACAAAGTCAAAATACTGCCTTAAATGGTGTCCCTATGCAGCTGATTGCAGGAACAAAAGGCCCATCAGTATCAGATCTGCACCAACTGTAGCTTTCAAAAGCTGCTAAAACCACACTTTTATTGTTCTTTTATTGATTTTCTAGGTATTCTTTTATTTCGCTTATTTCTTCTATTCTTTTCTTATTTTTTATTCTTGTATTCTTTATTTGTTAAAATAATAACATAACTAGGAGCCCAAGAACCAATACTGATACTTATCTCAGATTATTGATATATATCTCAAATTTAGTCTACATGGGAATAATTATCCAAAAATGTTGACTTTTTGCACATTATGTCTGCTGGATGGTTCCCAGTTCAACTCTATGCTTAAAGAACGACCAACCAATTTTTAAAAAATGAGTCTAGCTGTGGTTAAGTGGTAGAAAGATTTTGAACTCATATGCAAGCTTAACTGTGCTTTTAAACGTGGGCCTTGTGGGCCATTAGTGTTATATTTGCAAATGCTTTTCTATTTTCATTCAATTTCATTCATTATCAGAAGTTTGAAGTAATTCTATGACATATTAACCCAGTATTTCATTATTCAATATAATAATTCCATTTTTTTCACTGCAGATTTTACACCTAAATTCAAATATTCAGCATAATCAGTCACGAGAGGGGAAAAAAACAACCAATTGTATTTCTTGTACTTGGGCAAAATACCCACTTTTCCACTATAAACAAATCCATCACCAAATGAAACACCCTTCACAACACGATAAAACCAAGCCCCACTTGCAGAACATAGGTTGTTAAAGGTTAGGAGGAGGTTAGTAAAGAGCGCCAAGAAACATCTTTCAAGAGGAAAATGCAGAAAACAGACCATTTAAGGAAGGTACAATTGTTCTTCCTTGCTCACAACAAAGCAAAATGCTCCTGGGAAGGAAAGGATGCCTTGATAAACTTGTGCAAGCGATTTCTTTGCAATTATATGTGCTCTGTTTACCTTCTCTTTCTCCTTCTGGATCGTTTTCTCCACTTCATTCAGTTTTAGCTGAAGCTGATTGATAATCTCTAACTCCGCCTCCACTTGATCTAACTCCGCCCTCCTCTCCCCCAGCAGTAACGCCCTCTCCATCTCAGCCTGCAGATAAAGATAAATGCAGTTAATTATTAGACAATACACACCATATGTTCTACAGTAGATTCTCATCACTGTACACTGTCAGATTCAAATGATGAATTTACATGTTTTGATATCTGAATAACAAATAGGAGTTGACTGTTGTACTATAATATTTAACCAGTACATCCAAAAATATACTCTAATACTAATTACACTGAAAACACACTCAATCTTCCACATATTTCTAAACACTGTTTCTCTTGATCCTACAAAACATACTTCATATGAACACTATCAATATTTAATAGCACTAATGACTGAATGCATATCTAACTACAGTCCCATTTCCAAAAAAGTTATGATACGGTATAAATCAATATAGAATGTAATTATTTGAAAATCACGCAAAGTCATATTTAATTGCAAGTTTAAAAAAGACTTTTAAAAAATTACACGTTGAATTTCTTGTGTTTTATGGTCAATGGTAAAATTTCATCACAGCAATACGTTTGAAAAAAGTCGGAACAGGGGAAGCAAAGGAAAGCAAAGGTCTGGAAAAGTTAGGAATAATGATCCTCGGTTTGAAATTGAAAAGAATTTGGTTATTTCATCACCTGCAGTTAATAAAATCATTAACAGATTCAACAACTCCGAGAAATCCAGATATGCAGCTGCCTTCTCTGGGCCCAAGCTCATTTAAGACGGACTACGTCGAATGGGAAAACTGTCCTGTGGTCTTGCAAATCCAAATTTGAAATGATTTTTGTAAATCTTAGACACCGTATACTCCAGATGAGAGGAACCATCTGGTTTGTTAACAGCGCACAGTTTAAAAGGGATTCATGATGATATGTAGTGCGCATGGTATATTTAGCTTGCACATCTGGGAAGGCACCATTAACGCTGAACAATATCTATGCATATGCCTCCACAGAAGGAAAGTCTAAACTGGGTGCTAAACTGCTCTGTATTTAGCAGTGGGAGACTGTAATCGAGTTAACGGAATGTCTGTTGTTTTCACACAAGTTACCATAAACAGGTTTACCATATTTTTCAAATTCATAGTAATTTACTGTAAAAAAAACAACTATTCTTTACTGTGAAATTCATGGTCACCAAAAAAGTGTTTCATTGTAAATTCTACAATTTTTTACAGTGTGGCCTGTTTGCAGCCCAGATCTCATTTAAAATAAGTGTACTGTCCAAAAACAATAAAATTTCTTAACATTTGATACGTTGTTTTTGTTCTTTTTTCAATTAGGAAAATTATCCCATTCTGTATTCATTTTACACAGCGTACTATTTGTTTTTATTGGGCTTATAAGAAAACATGTCCATGGTGCATCTCAAAAAGACTAACAAGACTAAGTAGTTTCATTCGAAATAAGGTCCAGTCTTTCTGCCTAGACATCTAACATTTGTGTTTGTAAATGATCTAAAAGGGACATTCAAAAAGTTTCTGCACTTTTATATTTTCGTTGCAAATGGTGAGGACTGGATAAGTAGTGATTGAGCGTGTCTGAGAGTGTCATGTGACGCTGGGAAAATTGCATCGCAAAGGTTGGTGAGTTAAAAAAGTGCAGAAACTTTTTGAATGTCCATATACAGGGGGTCCTCGAGTAATGACACAGATCCATTCCTTTTACAGAGATGTTACCCGAATTTTCGAAACACACACTAGCTTAAGTCAATAACATATCCTAACACAGCTGTACAATTATAAAAAAAACACAATTAAGAACCGGAAAACAGAAAAGGAAAACTCCCTCACACTGCATTACTAGTACAAGGCTAACGGTGTCAGCTGAGTGAGCGTATGTCGGGAGCGCCATATGTCGAGACTGTACGTCAAAATGTTGTATGTCGAAACTGTTGTAACCCGAGGACCCCTTGTATGCAGAACACTAATGTGCCTTGCAAGCACATATTTCTGGATGATGATGATTTCTCAGATGCATGTCAAAGACTGAATATCCTGTTTTCAAAGAGCTCTGTAATGTGAATGCAGCCCTAGCACCACTGCAAAATAACACAGCACTGATTTGTTTATTGCTTTGTACTGGTGTTGAGACTAGTTCTACTTTTAGCTGGATGGGACGAGGCATCCAAAGTGGCACAACCCTGGTGTGAGACACAGAGCATGTTCTCCTCGTGGTGGGGTGGGTTTCCTCCGGGGTCTCCTGTTTCTCCCACGGTCCAAACACATGCAAATGGGCACTCTAAAGTGACAGTAGGGGTGAGAGTGTGTGTATATGGTGTGTGTGTGTGTGTGTGTGTGTGCACGCTCTGGGGTGGGCTGGTGAGTCCCTGCCGTGCGCCCATTGACCCTGTGATAGGCTCCGGGTACCCACAACCCTAGTGAGGAATAAGCGGTTACAGACAGTAAATGAAGGGGCACCTGACCTCCTGTCTGGAGTCCTGTAGCTGCTGCTCCAGCTCAGTGATGCGGGCCTTCAGCTCGTCCACTCGGGCCAGAACCCTGACCCGCTCCTCCACCAGAAACCCCACCTCCTGCTGCCCCAGGCTTGCAGTGTCCTCGTGCTGAGGGAGAACACAAGAAAATGTTGCAATATACAGTGCCATTAAAGCTCTCAATGTGGCCAAGAAAACTGTTTCAAATGATTTATCAGTACACTTCCATTATAATGCTATAAATAAAAACAAGCATTAATCCAGCAAAAAGTAACATGAATTCCACGGTATCTCAACCCCTAACAATTCAACGTGTGTTTGTTCAGTTGCACTGCCCTGCCTATACATATGAAATGTTACAAAGCAATTTGGATATCATAACACATTTTCCTTCCACACAGTGATGTATATCTGGGTAAAACAGTAATAGCTAGCCAAGTGTTTTCGATGGACGATACATGGGGGTGGTGTGAGTAGAAGATAAAACATGAGGCAAAATGATATTTATTAATATTGCTGGTGCACGGTGATGTAATCAGAACTCAGAAGATGTTTTGAAGACAAGCACGGAAAAACAATGTGTCAATGTGTTATAGTATATATATACATATATTTACAGCTCTGGAAAAAATAAGAGACCACTGCAATTTATACTCTATGAGTACGTCAGGTAAATTCCTACACAAGCACCTCATTCTGCTTTATGAGGTACTGATTAGTGATCACCTGAATCACATCTTATTTAATGAGGAAAAGTATAAAAACACTGCTGTAATCAACACTCTCCTCTCACAATGAGATCAGTTGGATGGTGAAACACTACTAGAAGTACATCAAAGGTAATTATTGCCATTTTGTTTTCTCTGAATTATTCAAGTTCTATAAAAACTTATTTGAATGTTTTGTCATTTACTTTACAATTCTGCTTTAGGAAATGATGTCAGCACTTCTTCCAAAACTAAGGCAAAGCTGTTCAGTTCAACACTTGCGCCTATAAACGCTAAAACCTGAGAAACTGAACATTTTTGCACTGGTTTCCAGAGCTGATGCACAGTTATGTAATCAGAAGTCAGAACAAATATCACTGCATAAGAAAGCAAGAATTTGCATTTTCCATTAAATAGCATGATAAATCAGGCCTAATATGACTCATATGCTTATGTTTAATAACAGGATTTTAATTAACAAGGGGAAAAGGGTCATTTCTAAGACAGTTGGTTTAAATGTCGGCCTTCTTCAATGAAGTATTGAGCAGCAAAACGAAAACTGCTCTACTTTAAGAAAATTTGGAAACGGTACACACAGATATAAAATCACTAACACTAATTATTCTCAGGTTAGTGTTTTTGAGCTAATGAACACTTCCAGCTTTAATATCACCTCAGGTGACCCAAGACACGTTTATGCAGCACTGACTGTGTAAGTTGTATCATTATATCGATAGTAGATAGTGGAGATCAGCAACTCAGTACAGAGACTATGGAGGGTTTTAGATTTTAGATTATTAAGACTATTTACTGTGTGTGTGTGTGTTAGAGAGAGCATGTGTAGATGTGTGTTTCTCACCTCCTGGTGCTGGCTCTCAGTGCTGCTACATTCCTCTTTCAGGTTGTCCTCATCGCTCTCTCTCTGTCTCTGTGTGTGGGTGAGTGTGTGCTGCCCTGACACACCCACAGGGTCGGGGCAGGGTCGGCGGACAGGCCCTTCCTCCATCCCAGGGAATTGACCCGCTCTTGCTGTCTCCAAGTCTACCATAGGGTCCCCTTTATTATACTCAGCACACAGACTTAGAATGGTCTCTAGCCTCTGTCTCTCCTGCACACACACACACACACACACACACACACACACACACACACACACACACACACACACACACAACAGGGTGGTCTTAAAG
>JBBPDC010000084.1:9401671-9413008 GCA_037974485.1 Hemigrammopetersius urotaenia | reverse complement strand
AAAGTAATCGAAATAATCGACCTGGAAAAATGTGATCGATTATAGGTTCTGAATGTCGATTTCAATTACTTTTCGATGAATCACCCAGCCCTAATAAATACCTTTGTTTTAAATTTGAATCATAAAAACCACAGTGCCTGAGTATTTGTTTACCCCATACTGCATACTAATAATCTCATAAAATTCTAACTTCGGATTAGAAAACGTATCAAATTTTAGAATCGGTGAGCACAGCACACAACCCAAATTTACATTTACAGCATTCTCCCAACAGTTATATTTAAAGAGACATACGGGATGGGGATTGAGATAACAACATCGTTGAGTTCCAGGGATTCTTCCTGCAGTTCATATTCTATGTTGACGTCGCAGCCAGATCCACTTTCTGAGGGCCAGCAGTTTACTGTAGAAAGATGGTGCAGGAAAAAAAAAAAAAGATGATAAACATTAACTGAGTCATCACTACAACATGACAAACAAAACACTTGAGTCATGAGTTGAAACACTGACTTGTTAGTGGTATGAGGGACTCATCTGTGGTCTGTAGTCTCCATTTCAGCACACCAACATCGTTGTTCAGGGGAAAGGATTTGTCTGGATTCTTCAGACCGATTAATGACTCTGCTGTAAATAGCTTCTTGTCCACGTTAGGATGGGTCTATAGGAAGAAATTCATTTCTTTGAGGATCTTGAAAGGCAGGCAAATGTGATCTAGCACACAGTTCCATTATGTAGCAGATGTTTTCCTTGAAGTCCACAGCAAGTAATCACATATAACCAGAGTCTGTCGTCTCTTTAAAGCTGTATTAAAAGTAACACATTCTCATAGGCAATATTAATCGATAAAGAAATGCATACATTAAAGGAAGTTTCCAGTCAAAAGGAACCCATTGTGTGTCCTAAACCATTAGACACAACTGAAGAGTTCTTGAAGCCTTTTTTCCCTCTTGAAGGGTAGGGGGGATCTGAGCAACTTTGAACTTTCGGGGTGGAGGTAGCTCAGTGGGTAGGCTACTTGCCTCCAGACCAAGAGGTCGTGGGCTCGAATCCTACCTTCAGCAGAAGGTAGAGTCCCTGAGTTCCACTGGGTCCCTGAGCAAGACCCTTAACCCTAAATTGCTCCAGGGAGACTGTCCCCTGTAGTTAGAGAATGAAAGTCACTTTGGATAAAAGCGTCTGATAAATGCCGTAAATGTAAATGTTGATGAGGACCACACTGTGGTGGCGAGACAACTGGGTGAAAGCATCTCCAAATGTTCCTGTTCCTATACAGTCATATGTTCCTACATAATGGTCCAAAAAAGACAACCGGTTAACTGGCAATAAAGTCACACCGTCTAAATCAGAAAACACGAGGCTTTGCAGCTTGTGTATGTGGCTGTGCAGCTGCAGACCAGTCAGAGTCAGAGACCAGTCAGAGCACCCACACTGACTGTCCATCAGAAATGGGCATGTGAGCATCATTACAGGACCATAACTGAAGAATATATGATGAAGCCCGTGTTCTTTTACATTGTGTGGATGGCCAGAGGAGTGTAATGTCTACCTGTGGAAGAGATTGCACAAGGATGCACAAGGGAAGAAAGCAAGCTGGCAGAGGCTGTGTGATGCTCTGGGTTATGATCTGGTGGAAAACTTTGGGTCTTGACATTCATGTGGACTTTTGACACATACCACCTACCTAAACGTTGTAGAAGACCAAGCACATCCCTATGTAGCAATGTTATTCATTAATAGCAGCTGCCTCTTTCATCAGGAAAACGCACCCAGTCCCACTGCAAAAACTGTTCAGGTACAGTTTGAGGAACATAGAGTTCAAGGTGTTGACTTCACCTGCACATTCTCTAGAACTTTTTTTTTTAATTCTTGTTCCAAATCTTTCACTTTTTGATCAATGAGACAAAACACACCTGCAGCTGGACGCCTCTCTTGTCATTGTTGTTGATGACCAGCCGGATTCGCCCATACCTCTCGTCAGACACCCGGAGTGTGATCATGCCGAGCACCTCCATGTTCTGCAGCCCCCCGTCCCGGCCACATGTCAGCGTAATTTTCTCCTCCACCCGCAGGTGCACACTGCAACCAGCCATAGAAACATCAGTGAAACACTACACCAATATAGAGAATAACATTCTTTTTTATTAATTGTTAATTGCTATTAACATCTACCAGCCTCATATACCTAGACTTCTACATACATTTTTTACCTCATTAAAAGATTGACAATATGGAGAAGGGTTTTATTACACAAAGAATCAGAACTTGCAAGTAAATGGGTTAGACGTTCATTTGAAGTATATAAATAGCGCTAAGGCTATAATGAGAAATATTTCAGATCATTCAGTATTGTGCTGGGAGGGCAGTGTCATGCAACCGGTTCACAGATCAGCATAATCAAACAATGCAATATTCCTATGCAAGCTATGCTGGGCAGTAGGGCTGGGCGATTTGGCCTAAAATCAAAAGCTCGATTAATTGAACATTTTAACTCGATTATGATTAATGAACGATTATTTTTATTTATTTATTTTTTTATTGCCCTCATAGTTCACAGACAAGTTGCTCAGTTGTCTCAGTGTTTAAGCTCTCCATCTTGTCTAGCTTGTTTCTGAAAGTCACATGGACCTATTCCACCATACTACTCACCAAGTTAGTAAATTATAGTTATTCTAAGTACTTTCTGGGGAAGTTTCACATGAAGTTACTTTCACATCACCCCTAGAAGATTAGAGTCAAACTCAATATTATTTACTTCTCACTGAAAGTTCAAATTCTATCAGAAGTGCCCATTATTAACTCTTAATTGATACATAATTTTGTTTCATTACCATTTTGTTCATTGGTTGTTAGTTGAGGAGACCCATTTTTCTTACTAACTGAATATATTACATTTTCATTGTGCTCACAGTCAATTATGCAGAGGAAAAAAATATTTCCTTCAAATGTTTCTTTGGTGTCCAAGACACAAAACCGCAGAAGTGCTGTATGTGACAGTAAGTAATTACAGTATGTAACTCAGAAATATGTAAATTTACCTTTAAATAGACAAAACAGCATAGCAATAAACCTAATCTTTAGAGTTAAAATAATGATAGTGCAAGCAGCTCTAAGCATCTCAGCTCACAGTGGTGGCGTACCTCTCTGTGTTAACAGGAGCAGGAAGAGATTTGGAGGCCTCCGAAGGTCTTTTGCCTGTGCTGGGTAGGATAATGTTCTCGCCCTCAGACTTCAGCTTGTCCACAAAGTTGTCCACCTCCTTACCTCTGGCCCCAAGTTTTAGGGCTTTGCTGGGACCGCTGGGCCTGTGGGAGAAGAAAACTTGATGAAGGCATGAAGACATCAGCTTTACAGTCCATAAAAAATGCTCAGAAGTGTCATTAAATAAGGTGTTTCAAGCCTAATTTTAAGGCTTGGTTTCTCACACATCATAAAAGCCTAATTTTGAACCATAGAAGTGCCAGTGGGGAATGACCATGGAATATTCTTTTTAGTCTAACTTATTTTGAGTCTTAGAATTTGTACCTAAAATTTAGAACATAACTGTGTTAATTTTGTGAAGTCCCCGTATGTATTAATTAATGATGTTGGAGGAGGAAGCTGTTGCCCTATAGGGATACAAAATTACACGACTGGCAAATAACTGTTCATTTATCCAACCACTGCTTACTACATTTCATCCTGCCTGGGCAAGTGTATGTGTGGCCAGACATAAAGGTGACAGAGATCTTGTACCTGGAGGGTGCTGGGGCAGGTTTGGGTTTCTCCGGTTCGATCAGTGTGTCTGATATGATGGCTGTGCTGCTGCTACTGCTACTGCTGCTGCCAAAACCACCAAAGCCTGGAGACTTCTTCCCTCGCTCAGCGTCCCGTCGTGCCTGCTGAAGTTCCTTCGCCTTTCGCCTCATCTCTGCCTTCGCCTCCCGCTCCTGGGTCTGAAGGAGAGAAAAACGAGTGTTAACAGTAGTGTGCAGTGGGGAGCAGGGTAGAATCATTCTAGCAATCAGCAGCCTGCTGTAGTCATATTCACTCATGTTGTAACATAATTAGGTGTTAGGTGATTTGTCAACAAAGACACAAAATTGCTGAGGCATTGTTCATGAATAAGAAAAAAAAAGACTTTCTATGAAGCTCTACACTGAATGAGAACAGGTTTCAAATTGTCCTATATATTGAAACCATATGCCTCTGAGGTTAGCAATGCTGTACTGATGCCAGCATATTTTTCTGACAGGTGTATATTGCAAAAAATCATTTGTCATGACGTCAAACTTTGCATCAACGCTGCTGGAAATCTTCAATAACTGAGAGTTGCAGTCCAGAGATTAAGTGAGGCTTTGTTTCTCAAAGAAACAGTGGTACTTATAATGTCAAAATGTAAATGTAATTTTAGTGTAAAAGTAATGTCAATGTAAAGAGGTAGGCAGGCAGGCCTAGCAAATTCACACTTCAAACAAACTGCCTTTTCTGTTCTTGAACACAACCTAATACATACGAATCAGGGTGGTGACCATGCAGAGCTTCTCCACAGGCTGGTACACACTGCACACACACTGTCTCTACAAACATAAGCTGCTTTCTTGCAGTCATTAGTTTAGGGAAGCCAGTCAGGAGACACTCTTGAAGAAAAAACTCCAGAATTGCACAATATATGAATTTTTTCAAATGCCAACGCCGTTCTTGAACACAGCCTGATTAATATGTTCGTAAAATCAGCATGTAGTATTTGTCAGATGACATAACATGGCTGCGACTCTATGGGAATTTCGATGTAACTTTGATTCAAGGGGATTAAAAAAACACTGTCTCCTAATACTGCAGTATGGCAGTATGGCTGTGATGCAGTTATTTGCAGCCCTGTGTGTGTTTCCTCTTTTTCAGCGATGCACATAAAAGCAACAAGAGTATTAAAAGCTTCCATTTTGGAGAAACTTCAGCTTCAATACCCTCCATCATTCAAATTGCAAACATCTAACCCAAAGAACATCCATTTAAATCAATTCATTTTTTTAATCAAGTAACTGTGACATCCCTAATTAACATTTGTTGCAGCTCTAATTTGGCACATGCATTACTGTTCTTGAATGTGTTCAGTCTAATCTGACAGACAGTGGCCCATTTCTCTCAGAGATATTGAGATTTTTTGACATGAATGACACCTCTGCTCAATCCATATTTCATGTGATCCATGAATAAATGTTAATTAAGCACACGAAACACAGCAAATCACCCAGCAGCTGCACTCCTGTGGCTCAGCAGGTCTGACTGATTACTTGTATGTGCAGCTCCGCCTGTTGGCTTAGCTAAGCAGAACCAGCAGTTTGCAGACTGCTACATAGATCGAAGGGCCACTTTTTCTCCTGTCCTCCAGTCTCTCACCTCTCTGACAGCACGGAACACCTTCTCCTCGTGCGAGTCCATCTCTGTAAAGGTTCTGATCTGCGCAAGGTTGACATTCTCTCTGTAACCAAGGGCTACGATCTCATCAAAAGCGAAGATGAGGTCAAAGCAGTGCTCTGAGATTTCACTCTCTTCCAGCACGCGACAGTACTCTGGAATCTGCAAAATTACAGCAATAACAGTCCATTACATTTAGACAGGTGACAACAGATGAAAAATACAGAGAACACAAAAAAGCAAAACATCATGGTGAGATGCAAACAAGGCACAAGGATGTAAACTCTGTGCTCTCAATGATTATTCCCTTTTGCATTACAGCTTATTGTAAATTCAATGCATCAATCTTATATTTTTCAATTAGTCAGCTTAATCATTGTGTTATAGTTATTTCTATTGATTCTAATACAAATCAAGCTAAAGCATTTGCATCTTATCTTATACTTAAACAAAAGGAAAAATGTCATGACAATCACAATACAATTATTGATTAGTATTTGAAACAGCTGTTGCTTGGAAACAGTACCCTCTAAAAAACATTTGTGAAAGAAATGCCTGTGATACATTTTACTACTGAATTTATTTAACATATTGCTGAAATTCATATTTGTCTCTTTCTTAAAGCGGAAGTCATTTAAGCCTGTGACTGATGTTATCATGCGTATTTCGAGATCACTTAGCACTATAACATTGTAATTACTTTACATGATGAAAATATTTGCATAAGACTGTGAATAGTCATATTATGAAACGGACACAGTTTAACAAAATTCAGCATGTCCATTCTTGAGTGAGCCACAAAGACATACCACGCGTGAGAAGAGGCGAAGAGTCTCTAGGTCCTCCAGGATGTTACTGTTCTTGGTGGTGACCAGCACCATGTAGAGCTTCTCCAGAGGCTGGTACACGTAGCGCACACTCTCCGTCTCCACAAATGTGTGCTGCTTCCCTGTGTTCATTAGTTTAGGGAAGGCAGCCAGGAGGCCCTCTACACGCGTCCGTGTCATTTCCACGAACTGCCGTGACACCAGAGCCTTCCCCGCCTTGGTGCACACCGCTGCAGCCAACAGCACCTGCACATACGACAACAGTCATTACATCGCACCTAGCAGAAGTGCTACAAGAAAGAGGCTCCGGGACTAGACAAGGAACAACCTGTCAAACACTACTATGATACCTGGTGCGGGTCGCACCAGCTCTTACCAAGCCATTTATAGGTACGGCTGAATGCTTAGCAGGCTGTTCTTTTTTCTTTTTTTTTTAATTAAACCACAACAAACAGTGACACTCTTAAGATAACATACCTGAGCTTTCGGGTCTAGAAGTCAGTTTTACAATATAAAGCAATTTATTTGCAAAAGTCTTGCGCAGCTCATGCACACAGATAATGTTTTTTATGCATTTCAGTATTAAAATCACTTTTTGAAACAAAGTTACACCTAACCTAGCTCAATTATCACTTAATCTTGGCCTCTAATAATATAACAGAGGGCTGAAACATGCAAGTAAGACCTCTATGAAACCATAACGTTGTAAGTAAATGCTTTAAGGATGTGCATCGTTTTGCCATGTATCAGCATTGTGATGAATAAGTGCATTCACATAACCCAAGAAACGAATAAGTTCAAGTTGATGGTACATGACTTCTCCAGATGCATGTGAAGGCTGCTTTCACATATGTTCAGTCTAAGAGTCTAATTACCACACTTAATTAACACCTTCTATGGTTGGTGTTAGTTCAGGGGGAGGAGTTCTGCACAGTTCATATTGCTGGAAAAGATCACATTTGGAAAAACTAACATTTGTCCTGATCCAAATCCTATTCGGCAAAAAACACAACCATCAGACAAGACACGTGTAATGTGCCAGAGTTCGTAGACAGTGGATTAATTTAAAAGTATTACTATGGTGATGGTCTCTCCTTCATAAACATCTATGTTTGTAAGGCGCAATTATTGTATAGATGTTGGATCATTGCTGTGAGGATTGGGGCTGTATTCAACCTCAATAGCATTCCTGATGTAAGGTACTGATGTTCTGGAACCCAAATGATATTCCAGCTCATTCCACAAATATGGGATGGTGCACTATCAGAAGGTGTCATTCCACAATATTTGCCATTGATTCATAGTGACCTTAGGCTAATGTAGGACTTCTTTATTCTACTGGGAGTGGTTTTATATCAAGGCTGTACAAGCTGTGTATAACTGACGGCCACTATCAACGGGTGCACCTTTAAAAAGCTGAAATTATTATTCAAAACGGGTTTCTGAATATTTTTGGACATGTTAAGCAGCCGCTTTATATGAATGAGACATGAAGAGATCTGCAGTGAACTGCAACTGCTAATTGCTTACAGCCTTTCACACAACACGCCACCGGGAAAAGGTTGAATAGAACGATACACAACTATAACATTCATTTCAAGCATCTAATAGGTGCTATTCTAGCTGCGGGTGATATTCCTCCGGGCTAGCAGGCCCAGTGTCCACTGACTTGAGATTGGTCTGGACAGTTAGCTTACCATAGCGCGCTAACAGGCTACGTTGACGTTTACAAATGAAACCTAAACCTCCTAAACTACAGAAAAATAGCGTTGTCAGTAAAACTGACTATGCTCACAAATTTCACATACCACTGTACAAAGGGGAGTTTAATTCAATTAAAAGGGAATATTCACTTAAATATGTTTTTATGTCTGTAATTTTGTTAGCCGATAGCTCGTTAGCGTTAGCCACGTCTGAAAGAAAAGCGTCGTTCGGTTTTTAAATCTATAATTCACCAACAAAATAATTTCTCACCATAATTCAGCCTCTACTGTCTTTTTTTATCGTTCAGAATCCTGACGACAGGTTCTCCTGAGGGAAAAACGCCGGTCGCGATTAATAAAAAGGTAGTTTTGTGCCTCTCTGCAGCTCAAATATGGCAGAAGCTCTGAGCCACGTCTCCACCGGAACAGGCTCCGTCAGAGGGGTAAAAGGGCAACAGAACATGTGGAAGATTCAGCATCAGCAGCTTGTCAGGAGCAAACAGGACACGTCCTGAAAGAGGAGGAACAGGAGAACAGGAGAAACACTGGCTGTGTTTATTCTCTGAGGCGAGTCTCTACACACTACTTGGTAAAAAATATTGGGACACCTTACCATTACACCAACAGGAACTTTTAATTATATTGCGTTCAATTTCCACAAGATTTTGGAGTGTTTCTGTGCGGAACGCCACAGTCTGGGGAAGAACGACTGTGCCGCAGTGCACAAATCAAGCTCCATAAAGATACGGGTTGGATGAATTCGGTGTGCAAGAACTTGACTGGCCCTCACTCAGCCCTGACCTCAACCCCAACCAACACTTTTGGAATGAACTGGAACAGAGATTGCGAGCCAGGCCTTATCGTACAACATCATGAACTCATAAATGCTCTACAGAATGAATGGGCACAAATTCCAACAGAAACTCCAAAACCTTGTGAAAAGCCTTCCAAGGAGAGTGGAAGGTGTTATAGCTGCAAGGGAGGGCGAACGCCGTGTTAAAGTCTATGTATTAGAATGCAATGTCATTAAAGTCCCTGTTGTAGGAAATACAATACATACAATATTATCATATGGTATTTAGAGTAGGCAGTTAAATTTATCCATATGGGCGTGCAAACTTGCTGGCAAGGCATTAAAGGCAGTAGTAGGTAACCCATATAAAGCGAACATTTTGTCATGTTTAATAAAACTCGCTATGTCCTGACAGTAGTATGTGAGACAGATAATATAAAATAAATAAATAAACAAACAAACAAACATACATTCCTCTGTCCCAAACAAAACACTTTAATATATTACGTAATACACAGCACAGTGCACTGGTATTGTTTTTATATCCTGTCGAGTTTGGTAGTATTGAGTTTGCTGGCATTGAATGTGGTAGTATTGAGTTTGCTGGCATTGAATGTGGTAGTATTGAGTTTGGAAGTATTGTGCTGAGTGTGGTAATATTAATTTTGGTTGTGTTAAGTGTGGTTGTATTGAGTTTGGGACGCGGCCAATGTGCTCCATTGTCGCCCTTAACCTTGTGTGGTTTGGAGCACAGCCCGGGAGGCGGTAGCAGGCGGAAGCAGCAACGGGCGACTTGTGAACGTATCGACTCTTTTGGACCGATTCTTTTCCATTTAGAATCAGAATTGAAAAACTTCATTGAGCCAGACAAAATGGTTTGTTATGACTGCAGACACACACAGACAAGAACCATATAAAATGAAAAGTCTAAATAAATCCAATAAAAATATGTAGAAATTAGGCTCCTTTTTGTGGTCACACAGCCACAAAATAATCTGTGCAATCCTGATTTGTTACTGAGTTTACATGCCAAAACATGATCGTTATGGGCAAAATCTTATTTGTCTTACTATATGCAGTAGCATGTGAAGTTTTCTGAAAGGGTACTGAATCAATTCATCATGTGCAATATTTTATGTGCAATAGTCTCACTTTATGAATGTCACTACTCATGTCAAAATTACTTATTGACTTTATATACCACTATGTGCAATAATCTTCTCTGGCAGCTGGGTGGCCTAGTAGTTAGGGCATTGCCCCTTCAATAAGAAGATTGTCAATAAGAAGTTTGAATCCAAGGAAGGCCTGTTTCTATACCAGCATGCCCCAGTGCACAAAAGCAAGCTCCATAAAGACATGGCTGGATGATTTTCAGTGTGTTATAGCTGCAACTCCATATTGAAGTCCATATTAAGTATTATAATACTATGTCATTAAAGTCCCTGTTGGTGTAATGGTCAGTCGTCCCAATACGTTTGTCCATATAGTGTAAGTATGTGTTAAGAGTTTGTGGAGATGTGTTTGTATAGTTGGGATTAGAATAAAATGAATCACTGAATTGATTCAAAACAACGGCTCGAAAGAGTCGCATCGACAAACTGAATCGAGCTTCTCCACCGGGGAAGTGACATTCCAGACGAGGTCAAAACCGGCTGAGAGAAGAATAATATAACTCAGTTATTTATATAAATGAATCACTGTTTTTTCACCTGCACAACTGGCAGTTCTCCATGACAGACGGGGTGCGAGGGTTTTCATCGTTGGACTTTTTATTCAGCAAGAAAAATGTCTGGAGAAGCGAGCACGAGTTCGGTGAGTTAAACCAGAGTTTGATGATTGAAGACGAGAAGCCGGTCCTGGGCGTTGATTGGTTGTTGGAAACGTCAATAACAGCAATGGATGCCTGCTATTGGTTGTTGTCAAATGCAAAAGTAGGCAGTTACGTAGAAACGCGGTCAAAGCGAGCATTTTCGGTTCCTGTGTTTTTCTCTAGGTAGCTTATGAGTATTTCTACACATGAATCCTAAAAACACATACAAATTTACAGCTAGACAGTTTAATTGATGCGCCTGAAAGTTTTATTTACCTCTCACATGCGCTCAGTGAGCTGAATTCACGGTACAAGTTAGTTCACGTGTGGAAACACTTACTCATTATGCTTGACTTGGCTCTCACCATTAATCCTACTCGACGTGGATGAAAGTATTGGGACGCCTGACCCTTACAGCAATAGGGACTTTAATAACATCACGTTCAAATACATTGGCCAAGGAGCTAGTCCCCACTTTTCAGCTATAACAGCTTGGAAGGCCTTCCACAAGATGTTGGAGGGTTTGTGCGAATTTGTGCACATTCATCCTGAAGAGCATTTATGAGGTTGTATACTAATGTTGGACCAGAAGGTCTGGCTCGCAATCTCCGTTCCAGTTTATCGCAAAGTTGGTGGGTGGGGGTGGGGTTGGGGTCAGGGCTCTGCGGGGTCACTCAAGTTCTTCCACACCGAACTCATCCAGCCACAGCCATGTCTTCATGTACCTTGCTTTGTGCACTGAGACACAGAAAACGTTCTTCCCAAAACTGTGTCCACAAAGTTGGAATCTTGGCGCTGTGTCTCCCCCCC
>JBBPDC010000084.1:9373658-9396727 GCA_037974485.1 Hemigrammopetersius urotaenia | reverse complement strand
GGATCTGGGGGTTTTTCCCCCCCCCCCCCCCCCCCCCCCCAAAGATTCTCAATAACTGGGTGAGTGCGTGTGTATGATGTAAGAGTATGGTCTGATGTTTTAGGCGATGCTCTATCCCACCATCATTAAAACTCCAGTTGAATTTTCTTTTGGAAGAATCGCGTTCCTTCTATCCAATATAGCCCAGCGCCATACTCATATGCTTTTTGTCTCCCATTTATAAGCATATGAATGTAAAATGACTGATTTAGATTTATCTTTTAGTATCAATCAGTCAAATAAACCAAGCAGCATTTCTGTGCCTCCCGGGGCTGTTTTTGGTGTTGTCTCATCAAACTTGGTGGCAGCTAGGTTATCCCACCTCATCCTTCAAGAAAGAAGACATGTCGGTTAAGATGACTGAATTGCAGCAAACAGTGGCTGTCTTGTGGAGAGACGTGTGTGTATCTGACACCACATGCACCACTCATACCCAGCTAACAATGACTTATCAGCATTGTCCAGAATATGCAGGGTGTGGGGATCAGCCCTTTAAGAAGGGAGAGCATTCTCTTCTGAGCTCTTTGCCCAGAGTTCATTCATTAGTTAGGCCTGGGACACGAGGGAGCTCTGTCTGTAGCAGTCCAAACACTTAAACTGCCAACATGGAAGGACAGTTCAAACACACAAAAGTGAGTTGCAGTGGTCTTGTTGGCTTAGTGTCACCCACAGATGCTTGGTAACTGGGCAGTGACAGCTGGAATAGTAATGCATAACTTGGATTCTGTCTTTCAGGAAGGGAATGGAAAAGTCACACAGGTTATTCGCATGGGAACCAGGAAAAGTCAGGTGAGTGTATATATGTATGTATGTATGTATGTATGTGTATATATATATATATATATATATATATATATATATATATTGTTTGTATAGGACTGTACACTATTTAGCCATGATTAAACAATTAAGTATTATTATAATTGATTATAAAATTCCAATATAGATGGATAAGCTCCATTCTTTTTTTTTTTTCTCATTGAAAAAATAATCGATGCATAAAAAGCCTAATTTCACTTACAGTATCTTTAATCCGTGTTTTGAGATTGCCCATGCACTGTAGAACTTGTTCTGTTCTATTGTCCTAGTAATTGAAGACTAATAAGCTGATAACAGTCATTTATAATGGAAATTTTATTACCATGACCGAGCCCAACCACTTTGAGAGAGCGGTTATGGGCTGAGGGTGGATAGATGATCGAGGGTGTGCCACACAGCATGCTGTGATCAGATAAGAGATGGTCTTCATCTGCTTCTACAGATGGACCCTGTCTATTTTACTCTTAACAGCACTTTATTTATCAGTTGTGACTTAAACAATTAAGGTATATTTATCACATCATTGTCAGGACAAAAGTTTTACATACATTTTTAGTTGTTTTTTAGTCTTCCCCTTTTTTTAACATCAAAATGTCATCACATCCTTTGCATTGTGGGAAACTTTCACAAGATCTGGAGCGTAATTACATGGAGCAAAATCACATTAAAAGTAAGGCTATGGTTTTCTCCTCTTGCAATGTTATCATTTTAGAAATAGGACGCAGTTAAAATATATTTGTTCCAAAGTGAGCAGGAAATGCAGATTTTTTTTGAAGGCAGTGGTTCTTGAGTGGCTAAACATCGGTTTTATCATTGTGAGTTTGATCCCCGATTATGCTACAGCCATCTCTCAACTTCAACTTCCGCCAGCGTCAATAATAAACTGTACTATTATTCTTTTTTATAGCCAAAGCGGTGCCGCTTCTTGTCTGAGCTTGTGCTGAATTTTGGAACTGAACCAAAACATTTGGCAATATCCAGTGCAATGAGCTTGTATATAACTTTGTGATCGGTTGTTCAGGGACCGGGTATTGGTCGTTTAAAAATGGTCAAGAGACCTTCGTAATAGATAGGGAGAGAGAATGGTTGAGTCACCTTAAAATGTGTGTCAGACAGAGAGTGTTTGACGGATTGATGGATATGGCGTCCGGGAACAGACAAAAAGCCCAAAAACCCAAACAGACTTGAAGACACGCTCAGTTCAGTTATATAAAAAATGTGTGATTGTTGTGGTTCAATTAGCATCGGTAGGCTACAGTGTGTTTAAACTCGCATCCAAATTCAGGTTACCTCACTGTGGATGGAACAGATTTGTCGTAACTCGAGGACCCCCTGTTGATTGGGTGGTATTGTTTGATTGGGGGTTCTAGCTAGCAGTTGAGACTGAACATGACTGAACTGGAGAGGACAAAGTTATTGACGATGCTGTGAAAAATTGCCTGTTAATATTCAGGCCTCATTAAGTCCTGCTGACTCATGCATTCACTGATGGAACTGTGGGTCTGTTGCAGCTGGCTCGTATCCAGACGGACAGTGTGGCAGAGATGCTGAAGGAGCTGTATCCTGACTTACAGCTAGAGATAGGTATGAGACCATTGTTGGTAACACAAAATGAAATTATAATATTCCATGGCTGTAACTATCCGCTGTATAAGTATTTAAGTAATTTAAGATCATATTGACCATCGAGTAACTATTTTCCCAGTAAAAGTGGTTTTAAATGCCCACGCCCAGCTTTACTTGGTATCTGAATGATTCTAAAGTACTTATAATGGTTAATAATACTTATTTGAATAATTCAAAAATAATTACAAAGATACCAGAAAGCATTTTGGGGGAAAACCTACTTATAAAAAACATGTGGGATATATAAATGATCTATTAGATGCTGTTTCTAACTGTAAGAGAGATGAATTCAGTTGGTGAACTTGAAATCTGTATTATTATCCTGCAATTAGTCAAATAATCACTATGGATATATCGAGAAGGTACATTTCTTTAGTTATGAGGTTTAATCACATAAGCGTTATTATATTATCTGTTTCTGTTTTAGTTTCTTTTGCTTGCTGGCTCCTTTTCTTCCTGTATATCTTACTCATCACTGTTCTCATCTCAGTCTGTATCTCTGTGTCTTTCACTTCTCTCTGTTTTGTCGCTCTCTTCACTGCAACCCTTTCAGACAGTTGAGCGATTGTGTTTTAATGGAAGTGTGTAATCTACACCAGTCCTCTCGTCTCCTCCCCGATGAATCCTTCTGTCTTTGTCGAAGGAGATCAGCGGTGATGTCAGAACTGGAGTCAGTGGGCACAATTAGAATTTTGTTAAATGTTTCTTCCTATGTGCATTTCAGTTGCCATGTCCACAATTGGAGACAAAATCCTGGACACAGCATTATCAAAGGTAAAAATACAAACACAGTAGATTACAGATAATACAGAATGCTGTCCATAATGTTACTGATAAGAAGCTCACGTAGTATGGATGTGTACCTTACTGTCTCCTAACAGTTGTTCGTTTGGCACCTCTGGCTTTTATGCTATTGTTCGACCTAAATATGATCTATGTTTTTGATATATTTCACAAATGTAACCCTCTACTTCTCAACTAAACCTGCTGAAAGTGTATCCTCCTTGCCAATATTGCAGATTGGAGAGAAGAGCTTATTTACCAAAGAACTGGAGAACGCCCTTGAGAGAAACGAGTAAGTCTAAAGCACTGTGTCCAAAGCCCTGTCGTGGAATGCTGCTCATAAGGTGGCAAATCTGCATAAAAAACTACACTGTATGGACAAAAGTATTGGGACGTGTGACCATTACAACAACAGGGACTTTAATGGCGCTGTATTCAAATACATAGATGTTAATATGGAGTTGGTCCCACTTTGCAGCTATTACAGCTTCCACTTTTCTTGGAACGCTTTCCAAGAAAGTTGGGTGGCCTAGTGGTTAAGGAATCCGCCCTGTGACCAGAAAGTCCGGGTTCGATCCCCAAGACCACTAGGCACCGCTGAGGTACCCGGAGCAAGGTACCGTCCCACACACTGCTCCAAGGGCGCCGTGTTCCTGGCTGCCCCCTGCTTCACTTGGTGAATGGGTTAAATGCAGAGGTTGAATTTCGTGCTGTTCACACTGTGTGCTGTGGTGTGTTCACGTATGACAAATGGTCACTTTCACTTCACTTCCACAAGATTTTGGAGTTTCTGTGGGAATTTGTGCCCATTCATTCTGTACAGCATTTATGAGGTCAGGCACTGATGTTTGACAAGAAGGTCTGGCTCACAATCTCTGTTCCAGTTCATCCCAAAGGTGCTTAATGGGGTTGAGGTCAGGACTGTATGGGCCGGTCAAGTTCTTCCACACTGAACTGATCCAACCATGTCTATGGAGCTTGCTTTGTGTACTGGGACACGGTGATGCTGGAATAGAAAAAGTTCCTCGCCAAACTGTGTCCACAAAGTTGAAAGCATGTTGTTGTCTAAAATGTGTTTTTATTCTGAAGCATTAAGATTGTCCTCGAAGTAAGGGACCTAGACCAAACCCTGAAAAACCAGATGTGTCCCAATACTTTTGTTAAGTTTGTTGCGCCATCTGCTGTGAAATTATGGCTACTGCGGTTGATTTTCATAAACCAATTTGGGGCAGATTTTTCAAAAGGTGTAGATAGTTAAAGTAGTCCCCTGTTAGTACCACTACACAAACAGCTCACATTTTTTTTACGATCAGTAACAATTTATATAAAACTCAGAAGACACGTGTAAGAGGACTGGTTAAATATTTTAATTTTGCAGATGTTTGAATGCAGAAGCATCTTAGAATTTTATTCATGTTAGAGATGTAGGTTATTGTAATATTAGGAGTGTTAAAATGTTTGAACATATGTTTCCATCGTCTTAAAGACAGTCTTATGCTTAAAGTAAAGAGGGGCTACTTTGACAAGTTACCCCTGCGATCAGAAGGTTGTGAGTTTGAATCCCAGGACTGTCAGTGGGACCACTGAGGTACCTTTGAGTAAGGTACTGTCATTACTGCTATCCGGCTATTGTGTTCCTGGCTGCCCGCTGCTTCACTTGGTGAATGGGTTAAATACAGAGGAAATATTTGTTCAATTTGTTTACACTGTGTGCTGTGGTGTGTTCACATGTGGGCCACTTTACTTTGTAATTTACTTTGTAGCTTCGATATATAAACTATTATTCTGCAGTCGTAATCTGAGGAAGGTCAACTATTATGTAAGTTGGTGCAACCAAGCATTTGACGGCTGTCTGACTTGCAATAAATGTCTTTTTTTTCTGCTGGTTATTTTGTTTTTCTTTCTCCAGGGTGGACCTTGTAGTGCACTCTCTGAAAGACCTGCCTACCTCACTGCCTCCTGGCTTCACTATCGGTGCTGTACTGCAGTAAGTGTCATGAATGTTGAGACTACATTAGCACCCAGGACTGTGTGTCAGGCGAGGAGAACATGACGTAGCTGCTTACTCACAAAACAACAGACCAACAAGCTGTTCAAAAAGCTGTCATGTGACATCTGACTTGTGGCAGAGACTGTTGCAGCGGGTTTAATAAGTGTTTCAGAGTCTGGCAAACCTTGTAAATGTTTATTTAAAAAACGTTCTTGAATTCAGTTTGAACAAGTATTGTTTACGTTTAGGCTTGCGGAATTTATAATTGTTACATTTTACACGTACTAATTGACATGTGAATTGTTAGGTGGTAAATGTAACATTCAGGTATGTCTGCATGCTCTCTTAAAAATACATATGATAGACGCTCACCCAAATCAAGAATCTAACACACAAATGTGTGTGTGTATGTATATGTATCTGTTAAATTCCTACACAAACACCTCAGTCTGCTTTATGAGGTACTGATTAGTGATCACCTGAATCACATCTTATTTAATGAGGAAAACACTGCAGTAATCAACAAGAGATTTGTTTTCTTGGAATTATTTAAGTTCTGTAAACACTGCATCCTTTCTCTTATTCTGATGTTTTCTCATTTCCTTTCCTAAAATTATGCTTTAAAAAAACAGTATTTTTATTTGGAAATTAGAAGAAATATTGTCAGCAGTTCTGAAAAACTTGCACCCATAAACGATCAAACATTTTTGCAGTGGTCTCTTATTTTTTTTCTGGAGCTGTATGTACACACACACACACATACACCTTTTTGATTGTGAAAATTGTGTGGTTAGACTTTATCATATGGTCTGTTATCTGCAGTGTGATTGACAGCTCCACAGAGCTGTAACAGTTCCAGCTGTTGCATCTGAATTTCAGACAAGTTGGAACTGAGGCGTATGGGGCTTTACATTATATTAATTGAAAGTTGCATCAAAGTTTCACCAGTCTAATCTTCCCAATCACTCACCTTTTGGTTGCTGGCCAAGCTTTGTCTGTTTTGGTTCTGTTTGGTTTGGTTTGACTGTGTTTTGTGTGAATACTGACGTTGTGGGTGTTCCAGGCGTGAAAATCCCCACGATGCCGTGGTGCTTCATCCAAAGAATGCTGGACTCGCCTTGGACGGCCTGCCTGAAAAGAGGTAGAACATTTACACACATGGTTCTCAGAGTAATTCACATCATATTCTCAGCCTAGCATAGTAAATGTGCCAGAAAGAGGACAATGCTCTCACTCAGAATTACCTTTGTGTCCTCTGTCAGTGTAATTGGCACAAGCTCACTCCGCCGAGCAGCACAGCTGAAGAAGAGATTCCCTCAACTGGAATTTGAAAACATTGTATCCTTTCTTTCCCATTGCTTCTTCAAGTGTCTCTCTACATGCCTCTGGGTGGGTCGGGAAGGACTGTGCTCATTACTGCTAAACGTTTGGAAGCACGTTCCAGTAAAAAAAGCAATTCGGTTACAGTGTCCAGATTGATGAGCAGAGCTATAGATAATTCCATTATAACTGTGAAAGCTGTAGCATCCAGAATGCAGTTAAAAGTCAGTATGGCTGACGTTTTAAAAGTGGTGCTTTAATATTCAGGCAATTGGGTTTGTGAAATGATTATACAGCCATGGGGGAAAAATCATTTTTTCCTGGTTATTGCTTTTGTAATTTGTCAGAGTGTGTCTGTGTAAAATGTGCATGTCACTATTGTTTTATACATTATTGACCACACTGTTAAAAAAAATACTTGGAGAAAATAATACATATAAATAATTTATTATACCTTGGAAATGGTAAACTATACAATTATTACATTATTTTACAACTGCAACAATTAAAATAGTGATGTTAGGAGCACAGTGTGAGCATGTGTGACATCAGAAACTGATTCAGGAGTGAAGCTGCTGGAATACAGCACATAAAAAGCTGCTGTACAAACACTACTGGACTCAACACATATGGAGGCGTTTCTTATTTTTTACACAGCTCACACTGCAATATTTCAGAAAAGAATAGCCTGTGCATTTTACACACACACACAAACAAACAAACAGCCGCAAACTATACAGTGAACAGAAAAAAAGGGAAAAATAGTCACTTATTTTTTTCCATGGCTGTATGTAGATATAATCAACGAAGCGGCTGTTGGTCTAGTGGATAGGGAGATGCCCCTGCAATCAGAAGGTTGTGGGTTTGAATCCCAGGACTGCCAGTGGCACCACTGTGGTACCATTTAACAGAAAGAATCTCATACTGTAAACACTGTGTGCTGTGGTGTGTTCAAGTGTGACTATAAGCATGGTTCGAATTACAGGGGGTACTGGGAGGTACTGTACCCCCCGATCAAGACCTAGAACCCTCCAAAAAGGGGGGGGGTGTTATGAAGGCAGTACCCCCCAAATATGGAGGGCGTAATTCATACTCTGACCATAAGGGAACCCTTTGTTTAGATAATTACAATATATTATTAAGCACTGTGTTGTTCACAAAATATTTAAACATTTTTAAACACCTCATCCAGTGTAAAGGGTGTCCATCTATTACTATATTTTGTTTTTGAACAAAATAACAGCAAATATGAGTAGGTCCAGTACGATACTTTGGCTGTGGTAAGAGGTGCTTCATGTAGGTATGGTATCTTCCACTTATCCTTGACTGAGCTAAATCAGAGAGGAAACCTGAACACTCGCCTGAAGAAGCTGGATGAGAAGGATGACTACGCTGCCATCATTCTGGCTGCAGCTGGTCTAAAGCGCATGGGCTGGGAGAGCCGTATCAGTCAGGTTCGTCTTCATGCACTCAGATGATACCCGCTTGCCCCAAACAGGAATTTAACACTTGTAATTAGTAATTAGACAAGAACAGAAAACCTGTTCACTCTGAACCCCAGAACAAAAGAAGACATTTTAATGGGCTGGTCAGCGATCCTGTCGAATTACTGAATACTGTTTGTTTGTTTGTTATATACTACAAGCTTAAAGTGGACAAATTGCTTGCTTCCCAACTAGGGACAAAGTTCAGCTAATCATTACTCAGTGCTACCCTCTCTAAAGGTGTCGCATCAGTTTCCAGCAGGTCCATGACATATGTTTAGATAAATGAGTTTTCTCTGTTCAGTTATTTTCCTAAAGCCATAAGAAAGTCCTTATTCAGATTATATTTGTTTGCAACCTATGCCTGACTGTGACAGCAACATTTCAATAATTAATAAATATGCAGAGACATTGCTCTAAAGAATCGTTTTTACCCTTTTAAGTGTATAGTAAATGTTCCAGTAGCGTCTGTGTATAGTGAAAAACCACAATGTTGTGATGTGGTAAATAAAAATGCCTATTTCTGTATTGTAAACTCTAAATATGCTCCCAAAACACTTTTTCATTTCAAACTCTACCGTTATAGACTGTACTATAATTCATGCATGCATGGTTTCTTTGGTATGCACTGCCATTTTCTTTGGTGTAAGCTGGTAAATACAGTAATAAATTCATTTAATATACAGTAATAAAAATATGAGGCTTGAAAAAGAACAGAATGAAAAACACGAGACGTTCCACAGGTCTGCAGCGTCACAGGGCAGCAGCCAATCAGCAGCAAGGAGAAATAAACAACGTTCTTAGATGGGCTACTTTCAAACCTCCCTCCTTTGAGTACAGTTGACTGTGATGTCTGGGCCTCGTCCGCCATGAATTCATTCATATTGGAATGAGCAGATTCTTGTATATTTTAGTAGTGCGTAATCGTTACAAAATTGTGTTTCTTTACATTTAAATGGGGATGAAGTAGCTTGGAGATGTCAATAACTGTCGATAAATGTTGAGAAATTTGTGACACCATGGAGAAATCCAGGAAAAATTCAGCTAATGCTAACATCATATGGTTTGTGTAATGAAACAACCGTTAAATGGATAAAGAATCAGAAACTCGTGTAATGGAAGAATATATTTCTATAATGATTCATTATGCATGTTAAATATAATACGGTTTAAATTCTCTCTTATGTCTCTCAGGTCCTGGGCCCCGAGGACTGCATGTATGCTGTTGGTCAGGTGAGTGAATCCGCATAGTACAGTAAAAGAGCTACTACTGCATTCTAACATTGTGTTTTAGGCTTTGTTTGTAATGTGTACTTTAGACAGAAAAATAAAGGAGATGTTTAAGACTTTATCCTCAGATCATTGTGTTTTGGAAGGCAACATTGTAGGAAACACCTGCGTAACCATCTGTGTCAACGGTTGCCAAATAGAGCAAAACGCTGCTGTGCTGCTGTGTTGTTTGCGTGTGAGCAGGTGCCTTTCGCAATGAAGGCCAACGTATACATTGATGACGAGAGATGTGGAAAGTCAGGAGTGTCCTCAATTTCCAAAGTCATTGGATAAAATCTCGAAATGCCGTCTAGCTGAACAACGAGGCGTCAATCTCACAGCAATTCAAGACAACTTTTTCTGAAGTCACTCAATGAGGCAATTAGTCCAAACCCGCTTTCATTATTGCTCCCTTAAGAGCCATTCCACTACTTTAGTAGTTCATGTGAAATTGTTCGATGATCTCATGTAGGGATGAGGGATCAGGTAACCATGAATGTTGACTTCAGCCGCAGAACCTGTTCAGGAGCAGACACAGTTCTCATTTCAAGGCCAAAAAATGGCACACAAAGAAGAGCTATTTTTTTCCCTTAAGAAACGTATGTCTTTAACATTGAATTTTCTTGTGGCCAAATTCTCCATCTCTAATTCTGACCAAAAAATCTGCTTTATTAAAAATGATGCTACGTTGCTCTGTGAATTACAACTAACAGTTGAATTGAACTCTGTTTCTCAGGGAGCACTGGCTGTGGAGGTCAGGGCAAAAGACCGGGACATCTTAAATATGGTGTCCATACTGCACCACCCAGACACTGTACTGCGCTGCATAGCTGAGAGGGCCTTCCTCAAACAGCTGGTGAGTCATTCTCACTCCCAAAACTTGGGTATCTAACTAGGTTATATAGGTCAACAAAAAACATTTTTTTGTAATCTTTAGAAACTACAGCACACTTCTAAACCAGCTTTTCGTGCTGATTTCAGATCTGTTTTCAGTTCTTTTCTCAGTCACATCAACTTTTTGAATTAGGAGTAATATTAGATTTGCAATAGAGTTTCAATATTTTCAGTGTGACGTCAGACAGGCGACACTGTGGCATAGATATAATGATCAGTGTCGGTCATCTACCACTGTTTCTTCAAAAACACTCAGCTTATGATTATTATATGATCATTATACAAACTATCCTGCAGTATAGAACTAGCTTCATCGCAAACACTGTACCTGCAGGAAAACCTAAACACAGAACGAAAAACACTACAAAGGGAGGACTAAATGTATCGCATGTAAAAACATAAAAGTACACTTGCTGTTAGTCACCATATTGTCAAACACACTACATGGACAAAAGCATTAGGGCACACCTGTATTTCAGGGTTGGGGACCAAGACATTCTGGACAACGCCATGCTTCTAACTTTGCGGACACAGTTTGGGGAAGAACCTTTTCTATTCCAGCATGACTGTGTCCTGGTGCACAAAGCGAGCTCCATAAAGACATGGCTGGATCAGTTTGGTGTGAAAGAACCTGACTGTCCTGCACAGAGCCCTGACCTCAACCACATCTAACACATTTGGGATTAACTGGAAATACCTTGAAAATGATGAAAAACAGTACTTGTAAATCAACGATTAAGAGCAGAAAGAAACAGGACTAATGACATGTATTTTCAGATCCATATTCAATACACACCGATGAGCCATAGCCTTATAAGAGATCCTGTACAGGCTTAATGGATTGGACTATTTTGTCCAGCACATCTCACGGATATTCAATCAATTGAGATCTGAGGATTCTGGAGGCCAAATCCATGAACTCTTTGTGATGTTACTCAAACCGTTCCCGAACATTTTTGCAGTGTGGGAGGACATTGAATGAAGCCACTACCATTAAGGAATGCCGAGTGTACTTGGTCTGCTTCAAGTGGCAAGCATTTTGGAAAAACACTTTGAATGTAGACATTTTTAGCACAGATTTTTAAAATTAGTTTAGATTTTATGGGAAAGTCACTCAAAAATCATTCATAAATGATGAAAATGAAAATCTCTCGTTGCTAAATTATTGTCATGTCTGTCTTTGTACTGGTTAACTTATGCAAATAACCTTGAACCAGCCACAGTTCGCTACAGTTAAATGGTTTTGACTGTCATAAATAATGAAATTGTCATTGTATTGTAAATCTTATTCTCTCTGCACTTCTCTTAGGAAGGAGGCTGTAGTGTGCCAGTCGCTGTTTACACAGAAGTGAAAAACTCTGTGGTAAGTAAAACTTACTTTTAGGCAAATAAAGCACATTATCATGAGAACTGCTGATCATTAAAGACATATATATTGACCTGGTTGTGTGTTTTATACCTGATTATAAATATTAGGGCTAAAATTAACTTTTTTTTTTCTGGTTACAGCTCTATCTGACAGGGGCAGTTTACAGTCTAGATGGTGCTGACTGCTTGAAGGACACCATGCAGACCAACATAGAGCTAGATAACAAGGTTAGAGTGCAGTCTCACATGTACATAGACATACATACACACATGTTCATTCTGTTTCTGTTTCTCATTCCCTTAACCCTCCCAGCCATCATCTTAGCAATATTTTTCATTAGCCAAACTGGCTTAATCCAATTTTTGTTTCTTGACCAACCAACATATATCAAGCCTATGGAACAATTTATAGAATTATTTCAAACCCATCTGACTGACGCCCATTATGATTGAGATCTGGGGAATTTAGCGGCCAACTTAACACCCTGAACTCGTTGCATTCCTGAACATTTTTTTTCAGTGTGGCAGGGCACGTGTTGCTGAAAGAGGACGCTGCCATTAGGAAATACTGCAGCCGTGAATTGGTGTAATTGGTCTGCAGCAATGTTAAAGGACGAGCAGCATGTCAGAGTGACATCCATGTGAATGCAAGGTCCCAAAGTTTCCATCAGAACACTGCCCAGAGCATCACATGTAATAGAAATGTAATAGAAAATGTGATTCATCGGACCTTCTTCCATTCCTCCGTGGTCCAGTTCCGATGCTCATTTGCCAATTGTGATCAGCATGGGTACTCTGACCAGTCTGCAGCTATGCAGCCAAATGCACAGCAAGCTGTAATGAATGAGTGTTCTACACCTTTCTATCATAGACAGCTTTAACCTTTTCACCCATTTGGGCTACAGTAGCTCTTCTGTGGGATCAGACCAGATGAGCTAGCCTTCGCTCCCGCCATGCATCAGTGAGCCTTGAGTGTCCATGACCCTGTCATTGGTTTGTCATTGGTTCACCATTCATTCTTCTTTGGACCAGCAACAATCCACAAAACATGCTGCCTCTGAGATGCTTTGGCCCAGTCGACTAGTTTTATCCTTATCAACGTTGTTCAGATTCCTATGCTCACGCTTTTTATAAGAAGGGCTGAACCGGTTAGTGCAGTTCAAAATCAATACAACAACGGATCATGGAGTGTGACATTAGGAACATGTAACTATAATTAATGTTTAGAAGTTAATTAATCAATTAAGTGTGCCAGAAAATTGACACATTTCCTCATATGAAACATGTCAAAAGAGAAAAGGTAGGAAAGTGAATGGAGATTTGTGGGGGGGTCTCCCAGCATAAGCTGCCCTACACCGAGACAGGCTGCATCCTACAGCAATATCGTGTGTATTAACAGGAATTATTTAGTGAGTGAATAAATAACCTCTTAGCTGACTAACTTTGATGTTAATTACATATAATTCATTATTCAGCAAACACTGTTTGAGTGGTTTACTGGCATCATTCATTAAAACAGCTCTAAAAACCTTCTAAAACTTCTAAAAATCCTACTGAGTGTGAACTGAACTTTACAGGTAGAAACTATAAATGTGTGTGTTTCAGGTGCCGGAGGACACAGAAGAGCACATCCACGTCGGAATCACGGCTAATAACATCTCTCCAACGGCTCTGGATGCTGCAGAGAAGCTGGGCTTGGACCTGGCCAACCTTCTGCTCTCTAAAGGAGCCAAGGACATCCTCACCACTGCCAGGCAGCTTAACGACACCCAGTAACGGCTTTTTACAGCCACTGCGGTGTGGGGGTCCTCTGGGAGACCACCGACCCACACTACAGACTTTTAACACTGTCCACTTCACGCAGACACCTGCCACATTCAGAATAATGGTCATTTCATGTAGCCAGATTGTAATTTTATCTATAAACGTGCAAATTATTCCTAATGGCTGAGCAGGATAGCTACAGTGCCATTTAACTGGAAGTAACAGTGACTCACTGCCTCTTTTTACCAATATGACCACTGATTAGTCTTTTAGCAAGACGTGTGTTTGTACCTTGACCACACTGTGAACCTCAGCCAAGAAACTGATCATTTGGAGCAGAGTATAAACACAAACCTCTCAAATATGATAAGTTATGTGTAACCTCATGAGTAGAAGGTGGTTTCATTCTTATAGAACAGTTTCAGCTCGTCAGGTGTGAAGAACTTTCATCCACTACCATAACCTCAGTGCTTTCTACTGAAACAACAGGCCCCACCATCACTGCTGGTTATTTTTAGTGACTTGGGACGTTTTACCATCTGGTAAACCTGCAGCTGCATTTACTCTCAAATGCTTTAGCCTAAATCTATAGTATTATCCACTGCCAAGCCCTGAAGTGCATTAGGGCTAGTGGAGGACTAAAATAAGATTTGTTTTAGTGGTGAACCATCATTAGCTGTGTAAATTCAGGACCTGGCCCAATTTGTGTTCAGGAAACCGCCCGTTATTGTTTAGAGGGCAAACATGACCTGAAACGTTCTCCCGGAATAGGTGGCAGTCGGGTCTAGATCATATGGGGGCCCAAGTCTTCTTAAGCCTTTGTCAATAGCCTGTAGGCTGATTCAAAACACGTGTATGCTGAGCCTCACCTTGAGACGTGCCTTGGAAACTGTGGAAATGCAATCTTAAGTTGAATTTGTTAAATTAAAGTTTTCTATCTATTGTCTGGATGATTCTTGACTACATTAGATTACCATGAGTTTGTCATCCAGTAGTTCAGGCAGTTACTGATGTAAAGCTTATGAATGTTTATCATAATTAGTATTACTAAGCATGTTTTAGATCTTAGTACTGTAGCGAGTATAAAAAAATATGAAACTGATGTGTGCATGTTTATTGAACCTAAATAGTTACTGAACCGTAGCTTGGGCATTTGACTACACCAGTTTGCAATCCAGTAGTTTAGGCAGCTACTGAAGTAAAGCTTTGGTACGATCAAGCTCAACTAGCGTCTCTAAGCACAAGATATCGTCGTAAAAGCACTTGAATGGTCATGAGACTCTGGAGTATGTTCAACTGAGTGAATTTCGGTAGTTCAAGCAGCAACTGAAATTACTTTATATTTTTAGACTAATTGCCCTTGCTTAGCACAAAGTGAATATGTTCGATCCTACTTCAGAGAAAATATCTTGGCAGCACGTTAGCCAGTATGAAGCATCATGAGGCTGCATGTTTTAACACTGAACTAATACCTACCCAAGTTAACTTCTCGAGCATTGGCATAAAGTCGGTATTCATTCATACCTATTGCACATGGTTGTATCAACAGTGGAGTCTAGACTAAATAAAAAAACGCAAATTTAAATGTAACGTACACGTTTATTTGCAATCGTAGAAAAGCACAGCAAGACAGACATCGAAACTGGAAATTACTCCCGTTTGTGAGGAGCTGGGTGGCCCTTAAAAGGGCCTTTGGGTGTTAAGTTTTCTAGCCAGGGTTGACTGGTGTTCAATACTCCTGGGACTGAGAAGAGCCTTTCTTTCCCCCCTTGCCGGAGCTGGGGGCGGCCTGGCCGGTCTTCTTTGGCAGGAGGACGGCCTGGATGTTGGGCAGGACCCCTCCCTGAGCAATGGTCACCCCACCGAGCAGTTTGTTGAGTTCCTCGTCATTGCGGACGGCTAACTGGAGATGTCGGGGGATGATGCGGGTCTTCTTATTGTCCCTTGCTGCGTTACCCGCCAATTCCAAGATCTCGGCCGTGAGGTACTCGAGCACGGCGGCCAGATACACCGGGGCACCAGCACCCACACGCTCCGCATAGTTTCCTTTCCGCAGCAGACGATGGACACGGCCCACGGGGAACTGAAGACCAGCCCTAGAACTGCGAGTCTTGGCCTTAGCACGAGCTTTACCTCCGGTCTTGCCTCGTCCAGACATTCTTGCTTTAGCGTCGTATCCTCCTTCGAATTGAAGAAAAAAACAGTGGTTTCAATGAACTTGCTGCAGTATTTAAGGTCTGGCTCTTCGTCCCGCCCCTCTCGCAACTATTGGCCACTTTCACAGCTAGAAGCTTTTCATTGGCTACTTTGACAAACTCCCGACTTGTCATTGACTGCGGGCTGCTGTGCATAAACAGCGCAAACTGAAACACCCAATCAGAGCTGGCGCATACACACTACGTGTTTATTGGGTGACAGAGTGTAGCTCTTCTGCCATTGGCCTAGTCCTCTGCCTGTCATATTTGGGCGGAAAATTTAAACCAATTAAGTATTTTCCCTCTGAATTTTAAATCCATTGAAGATATTTTTTTTGGCGGGAAGGTCTTTGAAATATTCACAAAATTAAAATGGCTAGTTAGTCTAAGTAACCTTACAAATGCTGTCAATTTAAACTCGTATTTGTATGGATAATTTAAAAAAAGGATTAAAGTGAGGATTCCCACTTCTGTATCTGAATGTGTGACATCAAGTGTCTTCTAGACCAGTGGTCCCCAACCCCCTGGCCGCGGACCGGTACCGGGCCGTGGGTCATGTAGTACCGGTCAGCAGGCTGCACAAAAAAAACCTGTGGATGTTACCCGTGTTATGTTGTCTGCTCGTTGTTATGAAAATACTGTTAATAAAGCTGCGAGTACACATTGGATTTACGTTTATTATTGTATTTTAAAGATACCCCATTATTATATATTTAAAATATCCCCATTTTTATGCGTATCATTTATTTGTATAAATACGTATACGTATATTTATCTGCCACTCCTTAAAGGCCGGACCGGTTTCTGATATTAAACCGGTCTGTGACGAAATAAAGGTTGGGGACCACTGTTCTAGACAATAAGTTACAGCTTATAAAATTGAGTATGTGCTGACTGACAACAAATTTCCAACACCATAGTTTTGACTGTAGGAAATAATGTAGACTTTTCCACAGTTACATTAGTGTTCTAGTTCTTAAAACAATGCATGCCAGCCACTAGTTTTAGGTTTGAAAAGAAAAGAATGGAGAAGAATGCATTTTCAAAAATAATTTATTCCGAATAAATTAAACATTGAAGTAGCCACACAGTAATATAAAGCTCCAAATATCTGAGAGGCATTCTTTCTCTTTAGGTGATTCACTATTCTAGAGAATGGCATTCTGGGCCTAATGATACTATAACATTGGGGTCTTTATTCAAGCTTCTTTTTTTATCGGGAAAGAGCATAACAGACCAGAGAAGGGGCGTAGGAGTTCAGACATACATCAACAGCTGAAAACATTGTTATTGTATGACTTCTATCAGGTGTCCCAGACACAAGTGTTCATAATTTGGGAAAATCTCTGCAAAAAATGTATTTTGGAATCTTAAGTCATTGTCAAGAAAACTGGAGAAAGGGTAGAAAGAAGAAAATAATGACTTGCATTCAACCAGTTTTCACCATCAAAGGCCACAAGCCCACACTTAATAGAAAAATCCTGCTATTGTCCTGCAATGTACCTTACTGGTCTCATCCATTTCAATAGCTAAAGCCATCAGAAGCTGAATTAAGTTGACAACTTGCTGGTAAAAGTCTCTGGAGCTGTTATGTAGGTTTAAAGGTGAAACAGAGACTTGATCTCCTCCGACAAAGCTCCAGCTTTCCAAAAATATCGCTATTTACACAAGTTTAGGGCAAGTCGGATATGCCATGCATGCAGGAGACCCCACTTTATGCATTCTAAGTTTATTGCAGCTAAAGAAATAAGGACTTAGGTCCCTCAAGGGATTTTTTTGTCTTATTTTGGAGCATAACTGTCCAGGCTAGGAAAAGACTGAACACAATTTGTGGAAACCGTTTCTTTGTATCCCCTGAGGTTTTTTTTATTATTATTATTATTATTATTTTTGCAACCTGAAAGACTTACCGTAACTTATTGTAAATGTACCTTTATAAATTGAACGGTTTGTTCATTATCATACACACTTAAGAATAAACAGTTAAATTTGTCTTGCTTATTTCCATTCCTATGGGTTCATCCATTTACAACTAAATTTCTCTCAAACAGAACTGAGAGATATGCATACTACTCCTGTGTAATTTGTTTTTTTTATACAAATAAACATTAAAAAGAACGATGAAAGTCGAAGAAGTACCACTACTTGAATAAACAGGGCTTAATATTTGTCGGTCTAAGTTGCTATTAACTACAGCAAAACAACAAAGCGCACAGCATAAGCCTCACCATGATTCACCCATTTAAGACTCCTTATGCCATAAGGAGTAATAACTTAGTGTCAGTGACAGTAAACAATACACAAAATAAGAAAACTGATGAAGAAAAGCTCCCCCAGCATTGTAAACAATCAGAGAAAGGTTCAAAGTGCAACTGATGAAAATGAAATAAATAATAAAAACAACATTGCAACAAAATGCGAGAGGCTTTCATAAGTGTTGGTTTATGTCGCCCCCTTGTGCTGAACACACCTTACAGCATATCACTCCTGTCCTATTTTCTCAACCCATTGTGTTCCTCCTTTATCCTCCACTAAAGCAGCCTTATTTTTATTTATTAAACATTTTAGACAATCGATAGGTATTTCAGAAGACAAATCCCTTTGTTTTTCAGATGTTTCTTCGAGATTTCTGCCCTGAACACGAAAGCCTCGCCTGAGGCACATGTCCTCCTCACATTGTCACGAAGCAATGATGGTTGGGTCAAATGCAGTGGACGAGGAGAGTCAAAACCATGCCACCAACTACCATCTCTCAGAAAGTCTTTGAGAGAGAAGCAGAGGCTCTCTTCTGTTCCTGCAACTGTTTCAAACGCTCTAGCTGCCCCTTTACTCGTTTGACTGGTGCCCGCACCATGTCTCTCCAGTTCTCTCTCTGTTTGTGCCTCAGTTGTCAGCCATACTGGCCCCTCCGTTGGCGCTACTTTTACCCTTGGATTTAGATGAACGGAAGGAGAAGCGCTTGATGAGGCGGCGCGAGAAGCTCCCAGACTTCTTCCGGCTGCTGGAGGAGCAGGAGGCCGTGGACGAATCATTGCCTAAGTTGCAAACGTCCTCGTGGGACTGGCTGAAGCTGGGGTCCTTCTGCCGCTGCCTTCTGCGGAACAGCAGTTTTGTTCCGCTGCGGAGGAAGCCCACTGAAACCCAAAGGGCAAGTCAGAAATGAACGCTTAAACAAACACAAACAGAAACATACACTTTACTCAATGGGCTGCCATTAAGTTTTTACGGGAAACTATAATACACATATATTTGGTACCGCATACTCAGGTGCTACATATTCTTAGATGTGTCTTGTTCAGTGATGAGTTGCACTGTGCTTCCACTACTAGCAGCACCAGTTAAAAGTATGTACATACATATACTCAGTTTGAAAGGAGATGGGATACAATCCCCCCCCAACCCCCAATCCTCTTTGCAACTCTTAAAATGTCCTTTATTGATATTTTCTACCCATATGCGATATTTACACACCATGGGACAAGTTATAAGAGAACAGCACATGGTTTTGCAGAATCGTGAACTTTACATTAATTTTCTGTGAAGGTACAACAGGTTTTCAGTCAAGTTGCGCTAGTTTGAGAAACTCTCAGAGGAAAAAATTAAAAGTTTTATTTTATACGTTGCTAGTTTTTAAGTAAACTTTAGGCTGGAGGTACTTGCTAGGTAATGCTGCCTGCCACAGAGAACTAGCTTTACAAATAAAAACTGCCTTGACAACAACTGTTAACCAGTCAAATAAAGTTAATCAAATAATTGGAGTTTATACTCTTCAGGGATTATCTTATTATCAAGGGTTAAATAATACGAAAAGGCAACACTCCCAGCTGCATCTCCAGAACGAGAACTGTAGTGTTGGTAACACTCCAGTAATATTACCATCAAGCCTGATATTCTAAATGACAATTTTATCAAATGCTGATTAAAGGACTAATATGTCAAGAGGCATCAATAAATTATCCAGCCATCCATGTCAAGTTTTTATTGAGAATAAAAGATGGCCATGTTAGAGAGTCTTTTACAAACGTACATGTGTTCACATTCGCATCTATACATAAATATCCACCCACACACACACACACACACACACACACATACATATATATTTATATTGTCAGTGTGTGTGCGAGATTCAGGCACCTTTATGGTCCTTGAGGCTGCGTGTCTCCAGTGCTCCAGTGGAGCCTGTCTCTGACTCTACATCATCCACGGATGGCCGCTCGGATACATCAGATGGCGTGGTCTCATCTGCATCCTGGTGAGGAGTACCTCCATGGTGGTTTGGGGCTCCACTTGGAGAGTGCTCCCCCTGCAGAGCAGCGTCCATGGCTGCAGCATAGCCCACCGACAATGCCGAGTCATCTTCTGTAATCGGAACCTGGGGATGTGAGGCAGGAATGGAAAGAGGGGTTTAAAAAAGCACCAGCACGAGATGATTAGCACGAGATGATTACTCCCCATTTTGGCACCCAATTGTATCTTAATGAACAACCTGAGATAATAGAGGTACTCAAGCTTGTAGAGCTTTTGCTAAGCCACTGATGTTCTTAAAGTTAGATATGAAATGAATGTCAGGATCAGAAAAGGAATACCAGGCAACTGGAAAAATTACTTCACAACACTGTCTAACCTTTGATACTCCAGAGATAATAAGCGTGCTGCGTTTGGTGGGCGTCTTCTTCGCTACCTTACTCGCCGACTCAGTCAGCTGCCGGATGGCCGTCTCTGCTACAGGGTCCAGCCCGTTTGAGAGGGGGCTTTCAGCTGGAATACAGACCGTTCATACGAACACACACACGCATCAGGAACAAAGTTTCAAGTCTTGGAACCACCGCATATAATCGACACTGACACACAGCAGACTGCAGTGCTTTATATAAGCCTTAATAAGCAGAGCTTTAAGCTGAACTGACTGCTAGGTGTGGGGCTGATGCTGGCTCGGCTGTGGAAGCTTTCTGTCAGCACCGTCGGCCTTTTCTCCGTCACCTCTACCTTAGACGGGGACCTAGAGGGAGAATCTCCTGAAAACACACACACAAACACACAGACAATATAAATACACTGTCTGGAGTACTACATTTCGAAGCCTAAATTGTATTTTTCAAGTGTGAAAGAAATATACTTTATGTTTTTGGACAGGCTCTAGTAAAAAAAAAAGTGAGGTAACTGGATAGGTACCTAGTTTGCGGTCCAGTTTTGGCCGTGACTGGATGGTAGTAACCGTGGTGATGATGGTACCATCTGGCATGATGGTGCGGTCAACGTCCACCTTTTTGGACGGTGTGAGCGAAGAGCGAAGCGGTGTGGTGTTTTGACACCCACGCACATCATTGAGCTCCACATACATGAGCTATGAAGAGTGGGAAGAGAAAAAAGTTCTTCACAGAACACAACCTAAAAACAACCTTAACATGTTGTTACATCTGAAAGTGACAGTGATCACAGAGACAGATAACCATGTGCAGCTATCAAGTTAGTTAGGAACAAGCAGTCAGCCTACTGGGTAATCTGATGTAATAAGATATGCTTCTGTTGAATAATTCACACAGCCCTTTGGACTACGGCTTATCACAACTCATATCAGTGTTGCAAAACACTGACTGCAGTAAAGGCTAACCCAGTTTGTGCAAATTAAAAAATTATTAAGTGTTTATTATTTTTACACAAAACACTTGTTTTAAATGTTTGTGTGTGTTTAGGACACCTTAGAGTATGTACAAGTAGTGTCACTGTGGTGAAATTTGTACACGCTCATCCTAACAGGCTATGAGACAGAATACCAAATGAATCCACTCACCTCCAAGGTAACGGTAGCTGTCGGAGCCAGACCGTGACCTGGTGTGATGGACAGCTTGTGAAGTCCATTGGGACTCCTCCTAGAGAGATCCAGCGATAAGCAGGCATGGCCCGGCAAGAATTCTGACAGATCGGACAGAAACACCTGATTGTGCAAGAGTACATACAAGGGATATCCATCCTTCTATTTGAACATAGGCTGGACGGGGTTTAGGGTATTCTCAGCTCTGGTCTTTGAGATGCACCTAGCAGTCTTGGGAATCGAACCTGGACTTTCCAATCACAGGGCAAACGCCCTAACCACTAGGCTACCAGCTGCCCCTAAAGCTAAAGGGTTGGATCTGGTTTGTTTTGGCAGAGAATACCTGAAACTGTGAGGAGCATTAGGTTCCCCAAGACCGAAGCTGAGAAACCCAAGGCTAACATATACTTCATGTAAGGATATTTAAAAAATTAATAGTTACTTAAAATTGTGGTTGGTACTGGTGACTGACTTACGTTCCCCTTTGCTGTTGCGCTCCACAAGCCTAACTTTCAGTTCTTTGGTTTCCGGTTGCAAATCCCTAAAATAAACAGAAAAGAAATCTGTGATAGATGTTTGGGCATGTCTTCAGAAATGTGCATGGTACATTAAGTGTTATGGTTAATACTTTACACAACTCAGAAGCTGCTGCCCACCTTTTGTTTTGTGAATAGTCAGGACCATTTCAGAACCATAGCAGGCTGAATACAGCAATTCAAAGCAGGGGGGTGTGAACATGCTCCTTAATTGTCTGAATAAAGTAAACGGCCCATTGTCTGCCCATCCAAATGCAAAGGCATGTGGTGGCAGATATTGAACAATTACTTCATGTACCAGAGAAAGATACAGCCCTGGAAGAGCTCTGGGACACAGATGTGACCAGTTCGTCACCAGTGAGATACTCACAGTGTGAGGTCTTCTCCCCAGTCCAGTGAGGCTCCAGGGCTGGGAGAGGGCATGAGGAAACGTGTTCTCTTCTCCAGTGCTGGGACATCCAGGCTCAAGACACAACATAATTCACCGACATGAGCCTGGCAGCCTGAAGACACATGAAGAAAAACATGAAAGTGAGATGAAAGTCATGAATTATATCACTTTCATAGCGTATAAGACAACACAATAACTGCTGTTAATTATTGTTATGTATTTTAAATGAAAGCTGTATGTCAGGTTGCTTCATTAACAAGTTATTTCTACATAAAAAGCAATGTGCACTATGCATGTATTTTATTTTTTTCTAAAAAACACTTCTGAATAACATCACAACATGGAAGATTTCATAAAACCAGAATTGACCAGAACTCCATACCAGCAACTAGAAAACTCACACGCTCTCATACAGAAACTACAAAGTGAATTAAAGACATTACGCTCCAGTAAGCTGACCTTTGTTTAAAAGGAGAAATATTGGACTGTGAATATTGAAACATGAGCATTTGGCCTGATGTCAAGGCAAGCCAAGTATAGCTTTATTGTAATCCCAGCCAGATACATTTAGTAATAATACAGATATTATATTATACAGATATTGTGCACGTGTGTGTGTGTGTGTATTTACAGTGTTCTCATTTTCACTTATACTTATACATCCACTCTGTATATACTTATATACATATACTCACTGTGTACATACATGCATCTAGTAGTCTTACTTCTAAATGTGCAATTTAGTCTACTTACAGTTCACATACACACACACATAT
>JBBPDC010000084.1:9358364-9373558 GCA_037974485.1 Hemigrammopetersius urotaenia | reverse complement strand
ACACACACACACACACACACACACACACACACACACACACACACACACACACACACACACACACACACACAATTCAACAACATTAAAACCACTGACAGTTGAAGTGGATAATGTTGATCTACCTTGTTTACAGTTCTATGGGGTTGGACTATATTAGGCAGGAAATAAATTCAGCTGATCCGTTAGAGGCCGGAAAAATGCGACAGCATAAGGCCCTGAGAGACTTTGACAAATTGTGATGGGTCAAAAGTCTGGCTCAGCATCTCCAAAACAGCAGATGTGTTATGAAGTGGTTAGTACCTACCAAAAAGTGGTCCAAGGAAGGACAACTGATAAACTGGTGACAGGGTACCCAAAGCTAACCACATGGTGGGGGCAACCTTACAAAGGAGCTACTGTTGCACAAAGTTCATGTTGGGTATGAAAGAACAATGCACTGCAGCTTGCTGTGTAAGTGGCTGCGTAACATGTTGATCCCTGTCCACCACCTAAAGCTTCTACTATGGGTCCAGGGAAATGGAGGGAGGATAAATTGGGAAGAAACCAAGACAACAGAATTACTGTGATGCTCTGGACCTCGGAATCTGGTTTTCATGTGGATGTTACTTTGACACGTACCACTTGCCTAAAAGTTCAAGGCCAAGTACACTCTTTCACAGAAACAGCACACCCTAAAGGCAGTGGCCTTTATCAACAAGACGATGTGCCGTGTCACACTAGAAAATCTGTTCAGGGCAGAGTTCAAAGTGTTGACTTAGGCTCCAAATTCCCAGATCACAATTCGATTAAGCATCTATAAGATGTGCTGTATGAACTAGTTAGATGCATGAAGGCCCCTCTATACCACATATAGAACTTAAAATATCTGCTCACGTCATAGTGCCCGTCATGGAGCTGCTGATGTCCTGGTGGTTAGGGAGTTGCCCCTGCAATAAGAAGGTCATGGGTTCGAATCGCTAGTGGCATGGCTAAGATACCCCTAATTAAGATACTGTTCCCACACAATGCTCCCTGCGCATCACACCGTATGTGTGCGTGTGGTCACGCATGACTGCCTGCGTGTTTGGGTTGAATGAGGTGGGCCTATGGTTGAGCAGTGTATGTGTATATGGTGTAAAAAAGTGATCAGCATGGCTGAGACAGAACTAAGGTATCAGTTTTCCTGTAGCTATGCCAACAGGAGCATGGCTGTGTGTTAAGGTGGTCGGGCATGACCTAGCATAGGCTATAATTTTCACTTGTGACCTGAGCTCTTGTTTGCCTCCCTACCCATTTCTCTCTCTCGTTCTTTCTCTCTCCTTCTCTCCCTCTCCCTCTCTCTCCCTCTACCTCTCTACCTCTCTCTCTCTCCCTTTCCCTCTCTCCCTTTCCCTCTCTCCCTTTCCCTCTCCCTCCCTACCTCTCTCCCTACCTACCTCTCTCCCTACCTACCTCTCTCCCTACCTACCTCTCTCTCTACCTCTCCCTCCCTCTCTCTCTCTCTCTCTCTCTCTCTCTCTCTCTCTCTCTCTCTCTCTCTCATACACACAGAACAATCCAACTAGCAGGCTTTTCAAGTCAAATTGATTAATAATGTGTATTTAGGGGTTTCCATCGAGATCAAGCGAAAATATAAAGGCCATTTTTTTCACGCCACACATCTACTCAGCTGAATATAAAAATGAAATGTGAAGAATTCTCAAAATCTTCCCTCCTCATTGCAGCGCTTGGTTGAGAAAATCCAAGGCCACCCTCACATTGCAAGGTCACGTAAAAACAGCAACTGCTTAAAAAGGTCTCTTTGAGAGGCCGCGACCTATAACATTCTTGTAACAGTGGACCTGGGAATGACATGGGTAAAATAAGATCAGAGAAAAATACCAGAGCAAAAGTGAAACATTACCTCTTTCTTAAATTCTGGATGTAATCAAATGCCTCCCACCAGTACTTTAAATACAAAACATCTGCTTATTTCTTTCACATTTACATGAGGCATGCTGGAATTTAAAAGACTTCATTAAGAAAAGCACTGACTCCACAAAAGCACAGTGCATTTTGCTCTGCAGAATCACGAACAGGGATTGACGAAGTGAAAACGCTAGGTGCTGTTTCGGCACTTGGCTCCCAGCCACATGTGAAATTAAACTGAGGTCCTGTAAACGGCTTTCTGCAGGATTTTTCATCCTTTCCCTGAACAAAAATCCTACTAACTGTGGAGAAGCTGAAGCTATAGCACACTGGAATTGCATAACCACATCCTCTCTGAACACCTCCTCTTGACAATCTAATGAAATAACTAGGTTGCTGAACTGGCACATCTATTGGCTGGAGACCTTGGGACAGAAATGGGGTGGAAGAAAGACAGTAATAATTATCAAGTAATAATTGCTTTTTTTCTTAGGTTCATCACTGGGGGAGAGTCATCACCATTGAAATCAGCTGAAAAGAGCTCGCGAAAAATGAAAGTTAACCCTATATATGAGATGAATGCAAAGATAAGCTTGTTGACATACTCAAACATTCCAGACATACAAGCAGACCAGAACGATTGTGGAGATAAATGTCATAGAAGTACGTCTGCTTGACTTTCCACTGGCAACAGTGGAAAGTCTTCTAAACCAAGGATGTCCTGCTTTTTTCAACCAACACTGCATCCAATTATGTGAAATATTAAAGAGGGAAAGCTGCTGGGCACCACCAAGTGTCACCTTTCTCCCCTGTGAAGGGCTGACTGGGGCTCGGTTTGACCCCCTTTAAACTCGGCTACCACAAAGAGAACGGGACGATGACAAGCGGAGGGATGAGAACAACAAGGGAGGCAGGACATCATTCACTCCCGCATTCTGTGCTCAGAGGGTAGTCCACAGCACCAAGCTTTGATACCCACGCAGATCAAACGGGGACACAGTTAAATATAAGAAAGGGGACCTTTGAACACACCGGCTGTCTCTCACACGATTGAACAGTTCGAGAGTAAAGTTCAGTGCTAGCGCTTTATTGCTGGACTAAGACCAGTGTTCACAAGTTTCAAAGAAAGCATAAAGGGAGAAGCTGGGTTTACATTACAATAAAAGCCTGACCTTCATCCTGGTGCCTCTGGAACAATAAGAGCAAAGGAGAGACCAATAAGAGCATTTCCCATTTGAAGGAAGAGTGAGAGCCTTCACAGCTCGCCACAGATTTCTTAAAATTGAACACACATGGTGCAAACATCTGTTAGGTATTGTCAGTGTTGTTCCTATGAATTACACCACATAAAAAAGTCTGGGAATGCCAAGGTAAACAGCCTGAACATTATGAAAGCCGTAAAATAAAGTCAGGACTACCTCGACTGAAGAAAAAAAAAACGCAATTCAATGAAAATACACACACCCTCTGATAAATCTCTCCACAAGACCTCTGAAACTGCACTGTGATATCTGGCACCAATAAAAGAGCAGCAGCTCTTCTAAACCCACTAAGTTGCAAGGTGGGACCTCCATAGATCAAACTGGGTTGTCCAGCACATCCTACAAGGGCTTGATCAGATTGATTTCTGGGAAATTAGGACACACACACATGATGTAAAGGAAAATATGATTGACCACCTCCTTCTAGTGTTCTCTGCTCCATTTCTGATATTCACTTGCCTATTTGTAGCAACTTTTGGGAGTGGACAGGTGTCAGCAAGGGCACTTATGGGCACAAACAGGCTGCACAGCACTAAATGCAACAAGCTGTGATGCACTGTATGCTGCGACGTCTTTCTAACACAGCTAGTATTGACATTTTCAGTTGTGTGAGGTACTGTAGTACATGTGTAGGATTAAATGAGATGGGCTAGGCTTCACTCCCCACGCACATCAATGCACATGACCCTGTAGCCGGTTTACTAGTTGTCCTTACATGGTAGGTACTAAGCTCTGTATAATGGAATACCAAACATGACCTGCTGTCTAATCTTCACTATTCGCTTTCCACCATAATGAGATGATCAATGTTGTTACACACACACACACACACACATATACCCATATATAAACATATATACACACATATACTCATGAGAGAAAGCGAGAGATTATACAAGAACCTGTCTTTCACTCCTGCAACTCCCACACTTTGACTAAAGAGTAACCCCACTTCACACACTGCCCACACACTCTCTGAAACCAAGTCTATAAATAGCTAAATATATGCGAATAGAGACGTGACAACGCACACCTACACATGAGTGTCCAAAAAGCATATGTCAAATCTGCTCCAGTTGCAGGATTTGTCATGCGCACCTCTTGCTACAGTTATACAACAACATTCATTCACTGCCATCCAAAAAATTCCAACTGTACTTACCCCTTGTCTGCAGGCTTGTTCGTTGAGCGCTCTCACCCATGCCCTCTGCCAGTGTTCCCTGAACGACCGGAACGCAAAAAGAGAGGACAGGAGCCCTTTGACCCCCGCTTCTGTGTCCCCTCCTGATCCATCTCGGCCAAAACGAAGCCTCAGGAGGGAGCCCCACACTCCGCCCGTTAGCGTCTGATGGGTGAGGCTGAGGGGCAGTTGCCACGATGGTTCTTTGCGAGGCTCGAGACCAGTACCTCTCTTAGGCCTCAGTAAGGCCAGGGAGAACTGAACGAGCCAAGCTAGCACAACCAACAGTGAGACACAGAAGAGTGCCACTAGGACCAGCCAGCTCACGTCCTGGAAACTCATCATCTCCCCTCTTGCAGATCACTTCAGTCGCATTTTAATAAGGGGCTGGAAATGTTTCTTCTCATTGAGGTTTGACTCTGTGGAGGGGAAGAGAGTGTGTGTGACTGAGATAGAAGCTTGAAAGATGAAAGAAAGAGAAGCACAAACTGTAGTAAGAGCAGCAATACTTTTGAAAACAATTTTGATAGCATGAAATGTTGGAAATGGCTTGAAGTAGAACACGACAAATACCATGCCACAAATGCCATGTTCTTTACTATGTTCTTCACATACAATCCCAGTTTGTTCATCAAGTAGATGTGGACCACAACATTCAACAGCAATATTTAATGTTCCCCCCTCGCGACTACAACAGCTTCCACAATTCTTGTGATGCTTTCCACAGGATTTAGGAGTTTCCATTCATTCTGTAGGGCATTTATGAGGTCCAGGCACTGACGTTGGATGAGAAGGCCTGGCTCGCAATCTCCGTTCCAGTTCACCCAAAAGTTGTTGGATGGGGTAAGTTCAGGGCTCTGTGTGCATTCACACCGAACTCATCCCCCCATGTCTTTATTGACCTTGGGTGCCAGTCATGCTGGAATAGAAAACAGTCTTTCCCCAAACACTAGGTCCACAAAGTTGGAAAGCCTTGCGATGTCCAAGACGTCTTGGGCAATCTTAATGCTCCAGCATACCTCCACTGAATGTAAGGTAAATAAGCCTAGCCTAAAAGTATTGGGACATCCTGGAAAACAGGTGTGTCCCTATATTTTTGTATATGCAGTGAATGTTCAGCAACCTTTAACAAGTTTCATCAACAAAAGAAGCTCAATTTCTCAGCCTGCTCTGTATATTGTAATGGGTTTTGGACGGGTCTCTGCCACGTTTGATTGGATTTAAGACACTTCTCTCCAGCTGAGAAGCCAAGAGAGCTCACTCCTCTCTCCACTCTGAGCCACTCTTTTATGGACACTTGGCAGCTCTAGATGCGTCGTTTCTCTTCCATTAAACTGCCAGCCAGCTGTCAATACTGCTTGACAGTACATATCTACTATTTACCATATATTTACATTATAATACATGCATCTCGATTACAAGTGTAAAGCATAGTTGTTGATTTTAATGTTGTTTACAACCGATTTAGCCGGCTAACACTCTAGCTAGGTCTCTGAGACATAACACGACTAGATGAGCTCTCAAAAAGAAATGTGATAATTACCGTTTTCTCCAAACGTAAATATTGCAAAGGGTCTGCAGAATTTAATCCAACAACAAGACAAGACAGACGGAGCCTAGCAACCAGCGTTACTGCTGACAGCGCCGTTAGCATCTGCGGCTAGCCCCGGATCCTCTCTCTCCTAATCCGAGCAGGACTCTCATTCTCCGGCCTCTTCACGGCTGATGTTTCGCCCCCGTCTCCCCGAATCCATCCCGTCCGTGCTTTAGAGCAGAGTCTGCTCAGAAACATTGGTTTACGAGCTCATGTCAGGTCGAAGCAGTGACTGCGTGTTCTCCTCCCACCTCTTCTGAACGAATAAAACCGAAACAGGACCGCTCTTTGAGGAATAAAACCTCTCCAGAATAGATAAAACAGAAAACGGGTCTGTCCTGGACGAAGACAAACCAGAAACAACACCGCTTATGGACGAATAAAACACAATCAGGACCTCTCCTGGACGAATAAGACAGAAACGAGCTCAGCTGTCAAAATCAGCGCCCGCGCCGAACGAGATCCGAATCGGTCATTGAGGTGATTCACTTCAATGAATCATTCGTGCCGACACACGCGTCCCACAGAATCTACACTTTATGGACAAATGTATTGGGACATACATACAGAGCCCTGAGCAGCCCCATCCACACCTTTAAGATAAACTCGAGGTCGCAATCTCAGGGCTAAATAAAGGGTTATTATTTGGTTTTCCGAATTAACCCACGAAAATCATAAAGTCACAACTGTAGCATTTTAAGAGCTTGCCCTTTGAGTAAGATAGATTGCTGTTGGCTTTCTTTTTCAGTTACATGCCCGTGTGTAACTCATTGAGGAAAGTGGCAGAAAATCCCCTTCACTCAATCTGAATACTACTGTAAACGGGGTTATAAAATTCACTTGACTAGCGAATCAGGGATGAATTGAATCGGACATTCAAATTATTAAAAAGTCCGGTTCAAAAGAATCGGTTTCCTAGATCGAATCTAACCCCCCACCTCCTGCATTTAAAGGGACATGTGCTGATTCTCTTCTCGTCCACTTTTTAGAACTGACGCTCAAGTCTTCACACTAAAGGGAATTTCCACATTTTTTGTCACATTTCCTGTCAAAATCAAGACCCATAAGTAGACAAAGTTTCGTTTTTAAATCCTTTCATATTTGTGCTGCGTAGATATACTACATTAACGAAGGTATTGGAGGGTGTTTAAGGGTGTGGGCTAGACCCCTCACTTTCAGTGAAGGGGAATCTTAATGCTTCAGTAAACCAAGACATTTTGGACAATGCCATGCTTGCCAGTGCACAAAGCAAGGTCCACAGATCAAGCCAAGTACAGCTTGACCTCAACCTTATCCAACATCTTTAGGACAAACTGGAACGGAGATTGTGAGCCAGGCCTTCTCGTCCAACATTAGTGTAGGTTTTTGATCCAACCAAAAAGAAGCCACACCTGAGTAACTGAAAACCAAGATCAACTGATTACAGAGGTGGAATCAGGTGTGCCTCCTGCTTGGTTGGGACAAAAACCTGCACCCACAGTGGTTTGACACCCCTGTTCCAGGACTATCACAGCTAAAATATCTAGAGGATGTTCTATGACTTATAATTCACTGTTGAACTAAAATACATGTTTTGTTGTCTTTGCAAGCAACAAGCAACAGAAGAGTGATACAGAACGTTATTGTTTTGATCAAATTGAATGTGTTGGGTTAATATCACATTATTCATTTTCTAAATTCATTTCCATTTTCACACTGAATCATCCTGTTGTCCTCTACAGTGGACATGCTGGGACATTAATTAAGGTGTTTTTAGGCCCAAAAGATCACACAAAAATAGAAATTGTAAGACACTCGGGATTATAGATCCATTGTACTATATACAATCCAAAGTATACTATAGAGCCACAATATTATATAATAGATCACTTTGTATATATTATATACAAATCACAAAATTATATTTTAGAGCAATCGTGAACGTTTACCAACGCTGAATGTGCTCGCAACCTGAGCTCTTTTTCACTGAAGGTGCTAGTTCGCAAATCACTTTCTCTAATACAATCATATTAACCTATGGCAAACATAAGGAGACAGTGCTGACATATGATAGACATTAAAAATAGATTAGCATTCAATTTCCTTTTGAACGTTATTTGACGTTTTGTTACTTGAATGCACCGCCGAATTTCCGTGCACTTTTATTTTTGTGTTCACGAAGGTTGAAGTGGTTCTAAAATAGGTTTATCCTTCTGTCTGCTTGATTAAAAAAACAAAACAAAGCTGTATATATACATGTGTATATATTATTAGAATATACAGCTTGTAATATTTGTTCAGAGTAAAAAGAAAAATATGAAAATTCGGACCGTGCAGCGTTCATGTTGACGGAAGTAGACGTGGAGGTTTCGTGTTGTCCGGTGCTCGGCTGGAAACAGACGTGTCTCTGTCACATGTAGCAGTTTTCTTAAACGGTGGCTTTAAGCTACATTCATTTTTGTATCTTATCATCCTGGCAGGACCTCCTGCTTTCTGGAAATTCTGACATTTCAAGTCTTGAACGGGAATCCTGGCGAACTAGGAGTTTATTATATGGCTACACTAAGGTTGGATTGAGCTGTCATTCATGAATTCTGATGACTGCTTCAACTGGGTGAAAAATAAACATTTAAAGCAATGAATGCGGTCGTTTGTAAGCTCATATTTTTAAATTTAAGATGTATTTAAGACCAACCGTGTCTACTTTAGGGTTTAAGAGCCTTTTAACTAAACTTAAGAGGTCAATAGTCTGAAAACTTGAAAGAAAGGAGACTTCTCTGTTTTCTATGAAAAGGAGACATGGAAACTACCTCTTAGGACAGACATGTGTTTTTGCTGACAAGGAACTGCTGTCTTACTCGTCTGTCAAGCGTTAAACGGTTTAGTACAGTAAGAGCTGCAATATAGTAATATATAAACACACACTAATAGAAGTAGCTGCATTACAGAATGTCTCCCATTCCCATCCTCCCTCTCATTATCAACTGTGGCATGTCTGCTCTTGGGTGTGCTGCAACACTCAAACTCATCCCGGCCTTCAAGGCGCACTTCATATCTGCCAGACTCTATGGCCTGGACCTGAACAAAACAACCAAACAGCAAGTGTGAGTTTCTAGTTCTCTTCTTTGTTGATGTACTTTATGTTGAAAGGCTAAGACATAAGATAAAGTGGTCCCACACCACACATGAACCACATCACACAGTGTGAAATTCTTTCTCTGCATTTAACAGTATCTTGCTCAGGGGTATCTGTGTGGCGCCTCTAGCAGTCAAGAGATTCAAACCCGCAACCTTCTGGTAACAGGCAACTTCCTAAACACTAGGTTACCTGTCACCCCCAAGAGACAAGAAATAACTTTACTTATGGGCTTATGGGTCTTTAGCATGCTCAGGGCAACTGGAGAGAGTAAAAGATAATAAAACATGAGGAAAAAACAATAGCGCAAAGCAATGACAAAAACAGTAATGCAGCAAATAACAGTAAAACATTGACATTGCTGTGTGTGCATTTTTGTCATATGTGAACACTGCACAACATACAGTGAAATTTGTTCTCTGTATTTAACCCATTTACCAAGTAAGGCAGCGGGCAGCCAGGAACACAGCACCCAGGGAGCAGTGTGTGGGGGTGGTACCTTACTCAAGGGTACTTCAATGGTGCCACTATCAGTCCTGGGATTTAAACCCATGAACTTCTGATCACAGGGTCAACCACTAGGCCACCAGCTGTTAGGAGTCTGGAGCTGTTGAAAGGGATGAATATGGAAAAATTATTGCAACTCATCCTAATTTCCATTCTATCAGGCCAGAGTCTCAAGGGGTGATCAGTGGCACAGTCTTCCTCATCATCCTCTTCCTCTTCATCCCTGTGCCTTTCCTCGGTTGCTTCATGGGAGAGAAGTGTCGCAGCTTCCCTCACAATGAGGTAAAGGAGACCTGAATGATGCATCATGCTTTTATCACCTTTCTCATTTTTTCAGGATTATCTTTAGCCCCTGTCTAGAGATCACAATCACAATTCTTTCAAATAGAGATTGACAGAGAGGTAGATCGACACTAGAATATAATTATTTCCGATCCTGAGGATCCTTTGAGAATCGATTCTCAGATTAATCTTTTAAGCTTTTTTAAAAGCTGATTTTTCCATTCTTATATTAACAACATTTCATACTGAAATAGGAAACAGTGTAGCTAATAAATGTTTAGAATAGTTGCTACTTTTTCTTCCACCTGTTATCTGTTAACACACACAGCCACGTGCGATGGAGTGAGTGTTCTGTATTTGCAGGTTGTGTTTTCATTTTGTAATTAAAAAGAAGGTATAGACAAGTAGTGTTCAGGACTTGGCACTGAAGTCAAGGTAACAATGTCGGTATGAATATCTGGTTGCTAATCCTGGTTATGCATTCTTGACTTTTTTTAATCTGTGCTTGATCTGTCCTTGATGCAGTTTGTGCAACTGATTGGTGCTTTGTTGGCCATCTGCTGCATGATCTTCCTTGGTTTCGCTGATGATGTGCTAAACCTACGATGGAGGCACAAGCTGCTGCTACCCACTATGGCCTCGCTGCCTCTTCTCATGGTCTACTTCACCAACTTTGGCAACACCGTCATAGTGGTGCCCAAACCATTCCGAACTTTATTGGGGATGCATCTGGATCTAGGTTAGTTGGATATGTTTCGAGTACAGTTTGGCGGTAATGTTCCAAGAGCACCCATGTATAGTGAAAAACGCCGATGTTGAGATGCTCCATGGGGGTAATTCTGGACTGCACAGTTGCATCACAGGCCAGCAGCCAATCAGCAGCAAGGAGAAATAAATAATGTTCTAGGATTGGCTACTTTCAAACCTGCCACCTCTAAATACAGGCTACTGTGACATTCGAGCAGTATCCGCCACACCCCTTTGTCCTCGTGCCGGTTGTTTATGTTTGGGGTGGCACTGAGCGGCGGAGGCTCATTCCGTTCTGGTGTCTGTTTGCTGATTGCCTTGCTAACCGCCGCACCCAAATAAAAACAAAACAAATACAAAATCAGCCGTTTCTGTGCATGTGCAGGGGTTTCAGCGAACAATTATTAGTTCGCTTTTCAAAAAAAAAAAAACAGGGAGAAACTGAAACCGTGATTGTAACCCTCAGTAAGCTTTGGTTTACTGTGTGTGTGTGTGTGGTGTGTGTGTTTTTATATATATATCTTTCCTACTATTTATTACTTCTTTCAGTAATCTAGTGCATAGACATCTTTTTACATTTATTTTGTTATACCTACATAAAAAATGTAAAATGCATTTGCTAACAGCTAAAAGTTAGCAAATGCATTTATGGTTTATAGCCTGTCTTGTGTGATTTTTTTTTTCCTGTTTTTTTAGGTATCCTATATTATGTTTACATGGGCATGCTAGCGGTGTTCTGCACTAATGCCATCAACATCCTGGCTGGCATCAACGGCATTGAGTCCGGACAGGCCCTCTTTATCTCTGGCTCCATTATCATCTTCAATGTACTGGAGCTTAATGGTGAGCTCAGGTTCTTTTTTTCTCCTGTTTTCAATGGCATTGCATCTCCAAGACTCAAAATATAAAGCTCTGTAAAAAATAAAAAGAGACCACTTCAATTTATTTTTAAATCAGCAACTCTGAGTATGTTAACCATTCCAGTCCAGTGTCTGTTAAATTCTTACACAAACACCTCATTCTGCTTCATGAGGGACTGGTTAGTGAACACCTGAATCACATCTTATTTAATGAGGAAAAGTATCAAAACAACTGTGACCAGTTGGATGGCAAAACACTACTAGAAAAATGGCAAAGGTAATTATTGCCATTTGGTTTAAGAGTGAACAAGGGATTTGTTGTCTTTGAATTATTCGAGTTCTGTAAACACTGTATAATTTCTCTTATTCTGATGTTTTGTCATTCCCTTTAAAATGATGCTGTAAAAAACAATATTTTTATTTGGAAATGGAGAGAAATGTTGTCAGCAGTTCTTAAAAACTAAGGCAAACTGAGAACTAAGGACCTGAAAATGTTTGCAGTAGTCTCTTGTTTTTTTCGGAGGGCACAAAACGTAATATTTCAAGTTCACTGCAATCCTGTGTAGAATCCCTAGTGGCAGATCACGTGCTAGATATAGCTTTCGTGCACAAGCTCTCCTGCAATGGGAAATGGGATCTTTTCATCAGTGTACTGGTGTAGAGGAGATATGCTCTTATCATTAATGTCCAATGTGTACAAAAACGAAAAAAAGTTACAGATTTAACTAACATCTACTTCTCCATTGCAGGAGACTACAGGGATGACCATGTTTTTTCATTGTACTTCATGATTCCTTTCTTTTTTACCACATTGGCCCTCTTCTACCACAACTGGTTGGTTTTATGTCTTTGCTGCACATACCTATTGAGATTTTTAATTATACTAAGATTATTAAAATTACCACAATATGAAACTTTCATACCCTGTTTAATTTAGAAAATGCAACACGAAACAATATAAAGTGACTTCAGTGCTTAAATACTTTCTTTTGTCCCTCAGGTACCCGTCTTCAGTGTTTGTTGGAGACACATTCTGTTACTTTGCTGGGATGACGTTCGCTGTGGTGGGCATTCTTGGACATTTCAGCAAGACCATGCTGCTCTTCTTCATACCCCAAGTCATAAACTTCATATATTCTCTGCCTCAGCTGTTCCATGTAGTACCGTGTCCTAGACATCGTTTGCCCAGGTATGTTTTTTTTACATTAGCATTACATTTGTAGTTAATTACTGAAGAGGCCAATGGTCACACAATAGCCAATTGATAGCTCTTCACGTTCAGCACTGTTCTATTCTACCATTGTTATTTCACAAAAGTGCTTCACAAACAAAAGGTATTTATAGGTATAGACTGTATATGACACAAATGAAAACTCATCATTTAACTGTAGGATTTTAAACTGGCAGTCATTAAGTCAGTCCATCAGTAGTAGTAGTAGTCCATAAGTAGTTAAATTGATGAATGCTACAAAATTGTCAATTGAAAAAAGTAGGCCTAAAAGTTAAACCTATCAGACTAGCTGTATGATCAGTAAATATACAAATATTGGGATGGACACCTGAAAAAACAACAGTTAAAATCCACACAAAAAATCTTGGGTTCATAAAACTATTTGTCTCACCTAGTTCTTAGAGAAGTGTAAGAGTTGATCGCACACTAAGAAAAAAAGACACAAGGAGTGTGTCCGAAATCGAGCACTTGCGCACTTTTAGTGCGTGATTTTAGTGCGTAGTGCCCTCACACTGAAAACCAAGCTAAAACTCAGTGCACTGAAAGTACCCGGACGGTGCACTGAAATCAGCCGGAAAACGCAGTGCAGAACGATGGACACTATGCGCACTAAACGGGCGCCATTTTGACCACGTAGCGGAGGGGGCAGGACTTTCAACATGTTTTCGAGTTGGATAATGGCGGCAAACGGTAAAATACAAGCCCAAGCGGAGGCGACTGGTTGGTATAAATGTAAGTAACGTTAATAAAATTGTTTTACTGATGTACACTGCGGTAAAACCAGCTGATATTTTGGCGGCTCTAGAATCATGAGCAAATGTTCGTCTGTCACTTCCGCTAAGTGCAAAACGTTAGTGTTCCGTTTAGGACAGCACTGACCCACAGCAGTGCGCACTCCCTTCGACGCACTAAATCTCAGTGCACTGACGGTAGTGCGCGATTTCGGACACACCTAAGATCTACAAAAAAGGACTTTTAGCAGATGTTTCAGCGTGTAGCTTTTCTCAATGCTCTCTATGCTCTTACACTTCTAGACTTTTTTGGTTTCACGCACCTAATTTATCAGGTCTCACATCTAGAGCGCAACAATACTCCTCTGCATCACCTAGTTTAACCACTGACCTGACAACACCAGCTTCCAGCTAGAAAAGCTTCCTGCAGTAGATGTTGAATGCAACTTGAAATGGCATTGCTCTGTACCTGACCTCAAAATCATGCTGTCATCTGAAAATTAAAAAATGGAAATATGTCTGTTAGAATAAGAACTTGGTCATTTATGTACATGATTTAAAGAAGTGGACATATTTTTTAAATAATGAACCTGATTTTGATATGTGAATGTGACACATCTGTCTGTAGATTGCAGCCAGACACTGGAAAGCTTGGCATGAGCTACTCAAAGTTCAAACAGAAGGACCTTGGCCATTTAGGACAGCTTGTACTGAAGGTACGTTCGGCATCCTTTCAGCAGTAGAAGAGCATTTACTTGAAATATAAATTCAGTTTTATTTGAGAAATCGTAAGATTTGATAGGAGACCATGGGGAGTAGTTGAACAAAAGGATTAATTTATGTTCTTGTCCTGCAGGTGGCAGAGTCATTATGGCTGTTGGACATACGCAGGGGTCAGGAGGGAGACGACGAGTTTATTGAGTGTAATAACATGACCCTAATTAACCTGGTGTTGAAGATACTAGGGCCCACACATGAGCGGAACCTTACAACCATTATGCTCTCAATACAGGTGAGGATACAATATAATATCTCTGTACTGCCTAAGGCATTAACGACTTCAAATCGACTTATCCATCAACAGAGTTGAAGTTGAGTTGACTAGTCGCTTGATGACGTCATCACGCACACTTGGAGGAACACAGGCGTCCTTTTTATTAAAGTTTATATTAAAGTTCTTTGTAACATTAACAGTCAACATGACAATTAAATAAAATAAAACAAAACAAAGGCAGATACCTTGAATTTTCTGGTAAATTCAAGAAAGTGGGAACAGTTTAAGCCACTGCAGCCGCTCGACGTCCTCTGGATTGAATGACCCCCTGCAGTGCTAGCGTTAGCCACGTTTAGATAGTCGTGCTTTTTATTTGTACCGACTTGCAGATTGTGCAGGTAACCTTGCGTGCCGGTCCGTGAGAGGGTTCCTGCCGGTCCGCGGAGGAACCCCCTCACGGAGCCTCGCTTCTGCACCAATCAAAATTCAGTCGGATCAAGTCTGATCTCTGTCACTGCGTGCCCCGCCCCCTCGACTTCACGGCCTGCCCCTTGTTTCAGCATTCCAGAATGTTCAGCGTTTTGCCCTTTGTCTCATTCACTCCAAACTTTTCACGGACACACACACACACGTCACGAGAGCCACAAAAACAAAGGACAGAAACAGGCTGAACTCAGAAAACACGCTCTGAGTGTCTCTGTCAGCGTGTCTTCCTCGTTTCGACCGATTAGTGGCGAGAAAGCAGGCACACCCATCACATTAAAATGTTGATTTTAATTTTGCCAAATATTTCCTGTGGGTGAC